>OZ025875.1:4295410-4497910 GCA_964019415.1 Ianthella basta
CTTCCCTCGGCTTGTTGACATTCCAGTGCTCCCACCAGAGAAGATGGCAAAGGACCAAGACATTGTTATCAACATTAAACTCTCCCTCAAAGCCCCAAAGTCGGATTCAGACCTCTACCTTGGGCTGTGCAGTGGAGACACATGCTACGGTGCAGTCATTGTTGATAACCGCCAGGATTGGCCCAACTGTCCGTTCTTAACATGGGCAGGTAAGTCTAAGACACTCTCAGGCAAGGTCACTGCAGACTGCAGTGGAAGCAGTAAGGGAAGCAGGTCAAACTATCCCGAGGAGGTCCACATCCGATTTTATCCCAAGTACGCTTGGATCTCCTACTATATGGCTCAGAATGGAGGGACGAGCGTGATAGGAGAGTTCCAAAGCACCCCAGATCTCTCACAAGGACTCACAATAGAGTTGTACGGAGACAACGAAAACAATGAAAAGTACCACTTTCAGTACTTGGAGATTGACATCAAGAACAACTACTATTAAAAGGAACTCTGCAGACCAAACTGCACACATACATACGTACAATAGGAAGAGTTTTAAAGATAGATACATATCAAAAGTATACAAACTAGTATTCTTAATTATACCAGTCAAGTATGTACGTACAATATATTACTATTACAGTAAATGCCATGGCACAACAAATGTGTGAAGTGATGTATTGGAGATCTGTGAGTGACTGCATGACAGATGGGGTGCTGGGCTCAGTGGAGTATGCCAAGCTGTTCAGAGGTCTGGCAGTGGGTATCTTGTCAAGAGTCTCATTAGACACACTCTACACACGTACGTATTAGACAATTCCATACAATGCTTATCTGTAGACGGATGTGTACTACTGCAATTGTTTGTGCCAACTGCTAGAGTGAATGGAATGTGAGTATAGGTCTATTAGTGTACAGTACCACCACACTGGTACACACTACACTGACTGAGTGACAATCATGGACTGATGCATAGTATAGGGTGTGAATCGTTACTGACATCACATTACACAATGGCCAATGTGCTAAGCTGCGTTTTATTTCATTACACAACCAGGATCACCTGGTCCATGATGCCCCACGGAGACTGCAACTAATACGTAGAGGGAGTATACATATGTACTTGGAGCATTACAACACCAGGTCCACTGAAGTGCATACACCATACATGTGTACATACGTACTAGTTAGACAACACAAAAGTGTGATGTGATACATATTCCCTGAGGCCAAAGGCTGAGGGGGACATCCCTATTACATCACACCAGTACTCTTGTGTGGTCTGAAATCATTTGTCATGAAAAAACCTTTAACTGTGTGCAAGTGCAGGTTTTACATTGAATACCACAGCAACAAGACTTATGTACATGTATGTACATATACATTATCTATTAGTGGCTTTGACTGGCATCTCTTACTGTGTGTTGTATGGCATGGCCTACCTGTGTGAAACTCAAGTTCCCAGCTTGCTGATTCTAGGGACATTCCCAAATGATGACACACACTTAGGGAAAACACCAGAGTCATACACACCCAAAATGGACCTGCAATGTCAATTGGCACATGTGAAGAAACTGAATGGTAACAAAAGCTACAATTAGCATACACAGTTCTATGAATGAATATAGAAGAGGAAGTGCTCAACTTCAGAGATCATGTTACTCATATACTTTCTTCTTAGGGAACCTCTTTAATCAAAGGTTCAACTAAACTCGACAAGCACAACCAAAGGACATAGGTACAGAATATATGAAGGTCTGTCTCACAAACAAGCACATCACTAGCCCATCTGTGTGCATTGAACATACAGTACAGCTGCACTCAATGTGCTAATGGTGACTCAAACTCACCATACAAATCTGGACGCTTTTTGGTAACTTCACTGAATGGCTTCTTGCGTGGTATTGTTCCCCAGAGTATTCTTTTCAGCACCTGTATGGACCCACAGAGCCAGCAACTATTGTACTACATATGTACCAGCACCCGCTGCGGCGCTACCAGCGCCCACTGCGGTACTACCAGCACCCACTGCGGTACTACCAGCACCCACTGCGGTACTACCAGCACCCACTGCGGTACTACCAGCACCCACTGCGGCGCTACCAGCGCCCACTGCAGCGCTACCAGCGCCCACTGCAGCGCTACCAGCACCCACTGCGGTACTACCAGCACCCACTGCGGCGCTACCAGCACCCACTGCGGCGCTACCAGCACCCACTGCAGCGCTACCAGCACCCACTGCGGTACTACCAGCACCCACTGCAGCGCTACCAGCACCCACTGCGGCGCTACCAGCACCCACTGCGGCACTACCAGCGCCCACTGCGGTACTACCAGCACCCACTGCAGCGCTACCAGCACCCACTGCGGCGCTACCAGCACCCACTGCGGCACTACCAGCACCCACTGCGGCACTACCAGCACCCACTGCGGCACTACCAGCGCCCACTGCAGCGCTACCAGCACCCACTGCGGCACTACCAGCACCCACTGTGGTACTACCAGCACCCACTAAGGTGCTACCAGCACCCACAATGCAGCAATGGGTCTCTACAGTATAACTTGCTGGAGTGCTCATAATGATCTGACAAATGTGGAGATACAAAAAGCAACGGGGAGTATTGAGACTGGAGGAGCCAGGAAGGCAGCGGTACTCACTAAGTATCCCAGGCCAGTACTGGCAGTGTTGCTCATCCTACATTATTGGCAGTTGCACACTTACAGGGTTGCAACAACTTGGGCCACTGCAAATTTCCTCTACACTACGTACATTCACCAACAACGTACAAATGAGTAAGGAGTGAAGTGGTCCATCATACCCACTGCAGTGCCACGGGAGTGAACAGTTGGAGCCTGCCGTCCTCAGGGGATGGTACGGCACACACACAGAGAACATGTACTGTACATTGAGCTACAGTAGTGCTGAAGAGTGTCAGAGAGTTCTCACAAAGCAACGGGAATAATTGTAAGATGTTTAGATCACAAAGTTCTTCGTCACTTAATGTACACATGACTGAGTTTTGTAACTGCTGAGACTCTCGTGGAAGCTCACTAATATTCAACTTCACACTGTAGTGACTATGGCAGCTCTCCTACACTGCCCACACTGTAGATGGTATCTGATAAGAGTCCCAAGCGTCCATTACTGCAACCGGTGCCACTAAGTGAGTGTTCCATCTCTTACCTCCTTGGTTGAGACGTCAAAGAACCCCTGATAGTACTCCACAGATAAACATGAGAAGAATCCACCCCCAGCAGCGCTTCTCTCTTCTTCCCTCTGTTCGTCCTCACGATCACCCTGGGCACCCTGCAACAGAGTAGCACATGAACCACAACACATACCTCTGCAGCCCGGTACAGTGTATGTTACATACAGCGCATGCCTGCAATGTACACAGATACGTATGTACGTATGCCATGTACCCGCTCACCTCACCCCACACACACAGTCCTGCCCACTCTCACTGTTGGGCAGCTATGGCTACCCCTACATACATCCACCTGTACACATACCCACCCACTCACACACCACACATGCACCATGTGCTGATGCACAGGAGCACACCAAACATGAACAAATGTACATCACTTCATCACAATGCTCATGGCTCCCTTCTCCCATCTGTTCCCATACAAATTCAGTCAGGCAACATTGACTATAGTATGCCAGGCTTGGCACTCACTTTCAGGAAACTGCTCTTTTCTGTCCCATAAGCATCTATAGGCACAAAGAGTATACGTACTTCAGTCATGACAGTGAATGCAGCCCCACTCGAAGCTGCTTGCATGGCTACTGATACACTTGCTAGAACTGCCAATACTCAAGCCACAGTGCAGTCACTGCAGTGCAGCTCTTGTGGCTACATAGTCTCAAACACAGACCAATCCACCAATTATACACATGTATCTCCCGATTTGAAAATGGCAGATGTGTCTGGGTTTGAGACTAGTGGACACACAATCCATCCAAAGCCCATGACAAACAAAATACAAACACACATACTATACTACACATACGTTGACTAAGCAGTGATAGTGAAAGCGATCATAGTCAATGTTATTGCTGATGATAGACACACACAGCAGTGAACAGCAGCACAGTTCCATCAGGTGCGTTATTGGACCAGCCACTAATCCACACAAACATGTGTGGGGGTGGCAGCACTGGATAATGCACCTGTCCCACACAAACTTGAATGAAAGACTACAGAACTGACCTGTGTGTATGCTCGTGCCTGTACATAGAACTGACCTGTGTGTATGCTCGAGCCTGTACATAGAACTGACCTGTGTGTATGCTCGTGCCTGTACATAGAACTGACCTGTGTGTATGCTCGAGCCTGTACATAGAACTGACCTGTGTGTATGCTCGTGCCTGTACATAGAACTGACCTGTGTGTATGCTCGAGCCTGTACATAGAACTGACCTGTGTGTATGCTCGTGCCTGTACATAGAACTGACCTGTGTGTATGCTCGTGCCTGTACATAGAACTGACCTGTGTGTATGCTCGTGCCTGTACATAGAACTGACCTGTGTGTATGCTCGTGCCTGTACACAGAACTGACCTGTGTGTATGCTCGAGCCTGTACATAGAACTGACCTGTGTGTATGCTCGTGCCTGTACATAGAACTGACCTGTGTGTATGCTCGTGCCTGTACATAGAACTGACCTGTGTGTATGCTCGTGCCTGTACACAGAACTGACCTGTGTGTATGCTCGAGCCTGTACATAGAACTAACCTGTGTGTATGCTCGAGCCTGTACATAGAACTGACCTGTGTGTATGCTCGTGCCTGTACATAGAACTGACCTGTGTGTATGCTCGAGCCTGTACATAGAACTGACCTGTGTGTATGCTCGTGCCTGTACATAGAACTGACCTGTGTGTATGCTCGTGCCTGTACATAGAACTGACCTGTGTGTATGCTCGTGCCTGTACATAGAACTGACCTGTGTGTATGCTCGTGCCTGTACACAGAACTGACCTGTGTGTATGCTCGAGCCTGTACATAGAACTGACCTGTGTGTATGCTCGTGCCTGTACATAGAACTGACCTGTGTGTATGCTCGTGCCTGTACATAGAACTGACCTGTGTGTATGCTCGTGCCTGTACACAGAACTGACCTGTGTGTATGCTCGAGCCTGTACATAGAACTAACCTGTGTGTATGCTCGAGCCTGTACATAGAACTAACCTGTGTGTATGCTCGAGCCTGTACATGTGTGTGTACTTACATTCATCGCCATCACTGTCACCTGGCGCATCTCCCCTGATATTTCCACTAACATCAAATGCAGCACCATGGGAGACTCCAAAGTCTACAGTGAAAGCATACCAAATGCTACCAACTATTTCTCCCTGTAGAATTGTCCGACAGTGTATTTACACTGCACCATAGACACCTAGCTATAGCCACACAGTGCAAATGGGTGTGGTGTAGTAAGGAGTACTAAGTTGCAGTGAGTGCGTGTGTGTGCCAGTCCAATCCATCTACGCTTAGTACTTAAGGGAACACATACCTTGGAAAGACGGTTGTCCCTTGCTGTCAAAGTCATCGTCCTGAGGGCGGCAGAGTATAAGTCGGTTACAAATCATAAACACAGTACCATAACCAGTACAGTCTTCAGCGATATCAACTGTCATGCACAGTGATGGCGGATTCCTCGCTCATTTACCTCCACTGGAATGGACACCGATTCCGCCATTTTAATGGACAGCACAATAAGAGCCCGTAGGCGTTAATTACACGTGCAGCATAAAAAGAAAACCGACTGTAAAAAAAAAGAGATGTGCATACAGTTATGTTCGTGAATGAAAGGTTAATTTGCAAACGGTAATGTGCGAGGACTGGTGCATAGTTTCGGCAGGAATAAAACAGTCATTACTTACATACTTAGACATGCACGTCTACTGATAGTGGTCTGGTTCATTTGGGGTAGTTTCTATGGCAGCGCTTTAGGTAGGTGCAGTGGCATCCCATAGGGCAGGCCATGACGTCCCTGGAGATAAGGATCTGTCAACATGTGTGTGCATAGAGTGTGTGTGTGTGTGTGCGCGCGCGCGTGTGTGTGTGTGTGTGTGTGTATGTGTGTGTGTATGTGTGTGTGTGTGTGCGTGTGTGTGTGTGTACGTGTGTGTGCGTGCGTGTGTGTGTAACCAAGATACATGTTGGTTGGAGGGTGTTTTGGGCAGAGAGACAAGGCAGAAAGAGAAGAGTGGAACAGGAAAGCAAATAGATGCAGTACTTACAGCTACAACGTAGAATGGAACTGGACACCTCATGAGCAATCCAATAAACTTATAGCAGTGGTTACAATATAAAATGGTAAGACGGCTTAATCAACAAATACTTTGCAACTGATAAAGACCTCCACAGCAGAAGTGTCTTCCCATTCTGCTGTCCTCACTACTACCCAATTGCATGATCGTTAGCTACACATTTGAAGAGATGGAGAGAACTGAAGCAGCAAACTGGTGCTATCTAAGTGGCACCTTGGCTCATTCCGTACTTGTGCCCGACAATACAGCACACATGAGTGCAGTGTGGAGTTGTATCGATAATCCAATAATCGAGATTTCAAACAGATAGTGACCAATGCCGATAGCTGATCCAATAATCTCACACCTTTGTACTGACAGGTGAACTGGAGGATTATAAGAAACTTAGAGAAAAGTAGCAAAGCTCCTAGGGCCATACAGTAGTCTCCTTCTGAGTGACCACCTTTAGGGACCAGTCTAAGACAGTCTTTCAAAAGGGGCGGGTCTCTCAAAGGAGGTGTCTGGTACATGTGTACTGCATGCATCCATGGCTAGCAAAGCCCGTTCTTATACACGGGGTGGTCCTTCACCAGTGGGGTCTCTCAAAAGGGGGACTACTGTATATACGTATGTACGTACGTAGGTTCGCAATTATGTTGTCATTAAAATGATTGTCTAGCAAAGTGACAGCAAGAATAGTAATCATTTGATTTGTGTGGCAAACAAAGAGAAGCATATGACGGCCACAGTGTGAGCTTACTGCTACCACCCGTGGGAGCTGTTAGTGCCTCATACTGATAGCTGATCCAGTTATGAGTGTAACTCTAGTGCAGTGTTGCTGGATTGACCCATTAACTAGGTGGGCAGGTGCCATGGGTGTCCATCATGGGCTAACTCACCTGCAGCTGGTAGTTGATTGCACTCTGAATGTCCTTACTGGGTACGTCAGGGGCAGGGTTCCAGAAGTTGCCAGCACCTGCAATGCCTCTTGGCCATAGCTAGTAGATCAGGGTACAGCAGACGAGAGGGTAAGCTGAAGTGTGACACTATCACATGCACACCCCCACACAAACACCCATCCACACACCCACACCTGCACATCCCACACCTCCACACACACCCACACATACACCCCCACCTCCACACATACACACACACACACACACACACACACACCAGATGTATGCAACACATACATACATACATACATACATACATACACACACATCCATGCAGACACATGCCTCATCCTCTCCCATACATACAACGACGTAACATACCATTCCAGCTGCCGAGTCCATGAAGACCTTATTCTTGCTTGTGTCAGACATCCAGTAGGCAATAGGTGCCAGGCGGTGAGTCATCCATTGTTCCTTTGGTTGGTCGAAGCACTGATAATTGCGGGACCACATGTCACTCCAGAGGCAAACCTCTCCGCCTAGGATCAACTTATTCACGTGGCTCTACACAAAACAACAAATATCTAGGGATTGGTGTGTGCCCATATGTGACAAGGGTGTGTTTACATGTGTGTGCATGTGTGTGTGTGCGTGTGTGTGTGCGTGTAAGTGTGTGCACGTGCCAAACAGGAAAGAAAGAAGCTGCTACTGGCAAGACATGTGTACAGGAATGTCTCTAGCGTGCCATGCATACAGGTTCACTGCAGCAGCTACAGATAGTCAGCAGTGATATACTGAGCATCCACATATGTAGCAAACATGCACAACAACTGTAGTATGTACAGTGTTTCGACCAGTGACTGCAGACACACTCCATTGTGTGCTTGATGAAGGCCTTCATGGTTAAAATGCTGTACAATTGCAACTATTGTACAGTATGTGTTTGCGATGTGAGTGCTCAATATCACCATTCCTTATGTCTCTGTCATATTCTGTGCACTCTATACAAACGTACATAGTACCTCAGCAGGCACTCTATACGAACGTACATAGTACCTCAGCAGGCACTCTATACGAACGTACATAGTACTACATACTACCTCAGCAGGCACTCTATACAAACATACATACTACCTCAGCAGGCACTCTATACGAACGTACATAGTACCTCAGCAGGCACTCTATACGAACGTACATAGTACTACATACTACCTCAGCAGGCACTCTATACGAACGTACATACTACCTCAGCAGGCACTCTATACGAACGTACATACTACCTCAGCAGGCACTCTATACAAACGTACATACTACCTCAGCAGGCACTCTATACGAACGTACATACTACCTCAGCAGGCACTCTATACAAACGTACATACTACCTCAGCAGGCACTCTATACAAACGTACATACTACCTCAGCAGGCACTCTATACAAACGTACATACTACCTCAGCAGGCACTCTATACGAACGTACATACTACCTCAGCAGGCACTCTACAGGCATCTTTCCTTGAAATGGAAAGCCTAAATGTTTGCTCATCATATGCTCTCACACGTACTCACCAATTCACTATCGCCTCCCACCCTTCCTTCCCACACATCCAACGTAGTCAGCTCCTCGTAGTCCAAATAGAAGTGGTGTCTGTTACTTTCAATGCTACACACACAGAAAGAGGAAGAGACCTTGTTCAAAGTCTTGTGCTGTGTACTCTGTAGCACAGAACCAAACAGTTAAGAAATGTACTAAGGACACTCGCTCCTTCCCTTCTGAGATACAAGCAAACACATGTGTATGTGTGTACGTGTATACCTGTTTCTGTGAACTTGCACAAACACATACACACACTCACACACCTCGGGAATCCTCTCTCTGCTACATCTTTTGCTGTATAATTGTTCCATGCCTGGATCACCATGCCATCAAGCTTCTACAGCGTAGCAAGTATGGATGGGGCAGAGGCATGCTGTCACAGTCTAGCTCATTAGACCCTCTCTCTCACTCTATCTCTCACTAACGTGAGTAACACATCAATTGCACCAACTATGGTATTGGTTATGTGGCACTGGACCCCTGTGTTGTGTGTGGACACTTGTGTTGTGTGTGGACACTTGTGTTGTGTGTGGACACTTGTGTTGTGTGTGGACAATTGTGTTGTGTGTGGACCCTTGTGTTGTGTCATGTGTGTTTGTTGGGGTAAGACTGAGCGAACCCCACATTAACGTGTTGTACTAGCTGAGATAGCGCCTTGGTTCATACGTCCATTATGGCCTCGGGGTGCCAATTTTAGCCAGCATTTTCCTAAAACGCACACCAGTTGTCCTTCCTGATGCGTATACAGGCAATGGGAATTGAGATGAGTGGCTTGACCACTTTGACAACGTTGCAGCAGTGAACAAGTGGACAGACAAACAGAAGCTACCATGGCTGAAAGTCCACCTGACCAGACGTGCCCAATGGGGATATAAGCAGTTGCCTGGGGCATCACAGGCATGCAGATTACGAGAAGGCCATCAAGGCACTGCGCGAATGCTTCGAACCAAAAAGCAAGTGAGCCCTGTACGGGGCAGAGTTCCACATGCATGTGAAGAGCAAGTCCGAAGAATGGGCCGATTTGGCGAAGATCTGAGTCTTAGCAGATCAAGCATTCCCCACCTTGAGTACGGACGCACGACAGCTGCTGGCCCTACAGCTGTATCTGGGACAGATCGACAATCCCCAGGCTGCCTTTGCAGTGAAACAGCGCCACTCTACCACAGTAGAGGCTGTGGTGAGTGCTACCCTGGAGCTGGAGTCCTACCTGCTCCCAAAACAGCGTGTAGCACGGGTGGAGGAAGCCTTGAACATGTTTCCAAAAACAGTCCTGCTCAGTTCTGTCTAAAAGAACAAATCTGCTAGTGCAGTATTACACAAATGTGGCATTGCAATGGCTTGATATACTGCAGGTACATACAGTTTGTATCCCTGAACATGTACATAGCCTGATGCCAACCACACCTCACACACATGCCCCACAGTCGCAAGCATGCATAAGTGCAAATATTTACCACTCCAGACGTAAACATCAGTTCCTCCCAACCAATTGGCTTCTTCTTAAGTGATAGGGCATGCTTCAGTAGCTCAGTCTCCAGTTCCCGAGTAGCTGCAGAGGGAGGAAGGGAGGGGAGGAGAGGGAGAAGTCAAATAGGAAATGAAGTGAAGTTTAAAGGGGAGGTTGAAGGAAGGAGAGAGCACAGTACATGCTATACACATGTAAAATGTTTTTGCATGTCCACATCCACAACAGAGTAGCATCATGGACTTACACTCCACTGTGCACAGTCCGACCTCCCTGGTCTCGTCACAGCCAAGGTGGATGAACTCATCAGGAAAGATGCTGGCCAACTCAGAGATGAGCTTCTTGAGAGTGGTGAGGGTCTCACCCTGTGAATGTTGGTGGTAGTGAGAGGGAGGTGGACCAGAAGAGTGTGTAAAACTTGTTGCTAAGCTAATCGTGATGCTCACACGGACGCACACACACACACACAATGAGCATGTATAAAAGTCTCAGTATCACACACTTGGCAGGCATGTGCCACAGCAACTCAACACAGCCTTGCCCTAACCAGAGGATTCTGGACAAGAAAGGCGGACCCATCACACACTGCTAGCATACCTTAATCTGCACGTTGTCACGGAATGTTTAGCATGCTATCCAACTACTGCACTGCAAGCATGCACACAAGAGGATTGGGCATACTTGGGGGTCATTGTAGAGCTGTTTACACATGTCATCACAGAAGTGCAACCCTCTATCTTGGAGCGCCTTCATCCCACGTGCGTGACCTCTGCAAGGAGGGCCAATAGACAGTTACACACACACACAAAGGCAGCAGTACCAAAGAAGAAACACATAAGGCATGACAAGAAAACAAGCAAGTCTTGTCCCCCCCCTCATCTAACCATCTGCCAGTGTGTGACTGTGTACATGCACACATACGGTATATCCATCTCAGGGATCACCCTGATCCCTCTCTCCCTGGCAAAGCGCACCACCTCCTTCACATCTTCCTGCGTGTAGTACTCGTCTGGATTAAGGCTGGATGTCAACTCGGGGTACCTGGTAGTGTGGGAGGGGCATACTGTCAGGGGGAGGGGCCTACCACACCCACACAACAGGCCACCCAATCAGCCAAACTAGTGATATCCTTATACAGTGCATACTGTACAAACAGTACCTGATGCTCTCATTACATGTATGTATGTACATACAGATACATACAAGGACTAGCCATGTATGTTTACATTAGTTACGTACAAAGACAAGCCTTTCAAATGAGCATTTTAGCAAGAAGCATTAAGTAAAACTAATTGCTTTATAGCCACACTTTTAGCTAGACAAAGCCCACCCCTGCCCATTCCCAAGTGTGTACAACACACTTCTAGACATGTATTCCAGATATGGACACCATACAGTACACGACTGACACACACTGTGCATGTCTGCTATGGACAACATACAGTACACGACTGACACACACTGTGCATGTCTGCTATGGACACCATACAGTACACGACTGACACACTCTGTGCAGGTCTGCTAAGGACAATTGGCCTGTGTACCTGCACTCACAGCTTGCTCTCTATGCTGAAGACGCAGTAGTCAGAGAAGTGCCAGTGGAAGACATTCAGCTTTAGGAAGCTCATTGCATCCAGGACATTGATAAGGAAGTCCTTTGGGGCAACTCTTCGCCTGCACAAGCAGACCAAGGGGTAGAGCAGTGACAAAGGGGTCGGTTAGCTTCAATTCACCCGCTCACAGCGGTTGAACCCATCCCCTCCCCTCTCCTTTCCTTCCCCTCACCCGGTATCCAGCAGCAGCCCGCGGTGCTGAAAGCTGGGGTAGTCCTCAATGTGCAGCTCAGAGAACCGCAAGCAGCCCTCTTGCACCAACTGTGCAAATGTCTCTAGGCCATACCTACACATATACAGCAATGAAACAGGACAGAATCAAAAAGTACAGAGCACTGTATAGACTCACACCCGCGCGTGCGCACACACACACACACACACGCACACGCACACGCACACGCACACACACACACACACACACACACACTGCCACCTACCAGCCGCCCACATGCGAGGTACCAGGTCTCATCCTATGCTAGTCTACATAGCAAGCCTTAAAATGGCATTCCTTGAAATGTACTACTGTTACGACATGTGCACATAGGTACATACTTACACCATTGTGAAAATGCTTGTGAAGTACTTGTACACACGAAACTAGTCAAATGCATATTAACAGTTTCCAACTCCCAAACCTATACAATTGATTTCAGAATGGTCGCCATCCAAAAAGCAAATGATAAATGGCACAGTATATAGTGTGAACATGTGAGTGGCGTGTGTAACTAAAACAGAGCATCAGACATCACATACTAATGTCATGACATTTGGACAACTATTCTGAATTGACTATATTATTACCGACGTATATTACATTACCATGGCAACTGCATGACAACTGGAATGTGATAAATGTGATATCTCACACTTGAATTGGCTTCACATATTACATGCACCACCCTCAAGTGTGATACCAAGTACTATCCTCCCTTGGCCTGCAGCCTCAGGTGGATATCACCCATCCATCCATCCATCCATCCATCCATCCATACATACATACATACATACATGCATATCTGTACATCACACTGACTTGAGTGTGGTACAGCGGGTCAGTGGGCAGTGGTACTTGTGGGCCATTTAAAACTGACCATTATAGAGAAGTGGTTGCTTTACAGAGGTAGGCTGCAATGTGTTAGTGCTATTTGGGACCGGGGAGGCTGGGTGGTTTTGAGAGGTGGCTGCCTAACACAGTGACCATCATAGACAGGCTTTATTGCATACCCAATACATGTCCTATACAGGGGGACACACAAGTACAGGTGTGCCAACACACCAAGTGATATAGGCTGTATATAGTGCTAGGTAATGTGTTTGCCATGACTCACAGTGCACCATAGGGACTTGCGGCATGTATGGTGATGCCCGTTTCCGCACTGATCATCAGGGAGTAGTGGTAGGAAGTGTCAAGGCTCAGGTCCTCACCATCGCTTTCCAGTATTATCATGATGTGCCGCACCCCTGGCTTCTGGCAGCCTTTTAGGTCCATGGGATAGGCTCTCTTCTTGATCAGGGCTTCGTACCTTGCTATGCCCGCAGACAGGATTTTTGATGGCGATTGCGATTTGATGGAAAATTCGGGGTCAATGCTAACCATCCCTCCAGCAGGCCCCGAAACTACTTTCTTTGGGAGAGGCCACACAAAGAGAGCATTACTAGAGTCATTGTCCATTCCATTCTCCTCCATTTCCACCTGATACAGGTCTTTGTCCTCGTTGGACATGCCGTGAAAAGCAGGGTCCACAATGCGAGAGAAAATGTCATTATCCATCTCAACAGTGCTGCGCCCTCTGATCCCTTTGCGTGCCAGAATATCGCCCCCCACTTGTATATCCACAGGTGATTCTCTGTCATCTAATGCTGTAGGAGCACAAAGAAATGTCTGTAAGATGGTGAGAGAATGTGTGTATGTGAGTGTGTGTGTGTGTATGTGTACATGTGTGCATGAGTGTGGTGTGTGCGTGAGCACAAGAATGCCAGCAAGTATACTTCAAAGGCAGTTCATATCTTGACTTGGTACAGTACAACTGATCACGTGCATACAGTAATTTAAAAAGAAGGAATCTAGCCTTGCACAGCTAACAGCCATTTTTGCTCGGACTTGGTGATCTGGACTTCAGCCGACTTGGGCACTAAACTGGACCAGGCCGTCTATTGCAGAGGTAGAGTCAGAGCACTAATGGCAGTCAGCTACACAAGACTGGAAGGAGTCTGACACAATTCCTGTAGACCCACCATTCTAATATTGTATTCACATATTATTTTTAATTGAACTGTGCAGTCAAAGACAAGAAACAGACACTGCATGCAAAGATGTGCTGGTCTATTCTGCGCTGTGCTTCTGATTAATCCTGATATCTAACAACACGTACAATGAGATTATACAATAGCATTCCTGCATTGGTACCTATGTCATGTATATCATTACGGAAAATTGTGTAATTACCCTCTTCACCAAACGTGCAACTGGTCAAGGATATCAATTCACAGCATTAACCAAGGTACATACACAGCGGCGGCGGCGCGGAAGGCTACAGCTAGTCCAACTGGAAAGAGGGACACGAGCAAAAGGGCCAAGACAGCTTCAACGCGCATACGCACGTCCAAAGCTTCACCAACTCTCCGGCTACACAGTACTCCGGGGAACACACACTCAACGCTCCCACACACAGCAAAACTGGCGCTCTAGGCCCTACATGCGAAAGGGCGGGAAGGTACAAGCATATGCTATGAGACGTACGGGGGCGGGAACAGAGTAAACACTGAGCAGCATACTTAGCTCACGGGCATGGAAGGAGTCTTTGGGCGTTGAAATCCTACCTGGTGAGTCCCATCTTCTCCATTTGAGGAAGATCAAGAGAATTGTAGCGACAGAGAGACCGAACACAAGTAACCTTTTCCTCTTGTCCCTAGTGCGAGTCGCCATCTTGAAACTCGTTCACGTGCGTGGAACGTATGATAGTTAAGCCTCGCTCGAGACATTGTATTCCTCGATAGCTAATAATACAAGACTTGCTGTAGGGTGGTATAAAAAGAGAAACTTTATAGTTCATCATGTGTAGTGAAAAGATACATGATGGCTGACATATGACATCATGTACTGCAGTGACAGTATACATGTACTGCAAGAGTACATAGTGCTAAGTCTTGTTTTGATTTGTTGTGAATTTATCAAGATCTACTGCCCACCATGATGTAGCTAGATAATCGAGAGGAACATCATCAAATTTTCTGAGCTGCTAAAGATTAAGTACATGTTACAGTGCACATGCATATTATGTACTGTACACTGTGCATATTTATGTACAGTTATATATTATAATATACAGTTATACAATAGCTTATTTAATGAGGTATAATTAATTTCTGCACTGCACATTCCAAGTGAGCTTGAGTATACGAATTTATATAATGAAGAATTCACTAGAAATCATTGCATATTTATCAATGGGTTTGAACCACAATGTGGGGTGAATGCTGAGTTAAATTGATTACAACGCATAATAATAGTGAGCACAATTGGGAAGCTAGCTAGTCCAAAAGTGCAGGTACATACGTGCGTACTGTATATATAAAGCTTGTTAGAGAATTGTGTACAAGTTGTAAATAAATGCTGACTAGCATTAGCAGCAAGCTAATTTATCGTGGGTAGTCTTGCCCGCATCGCTTCAAGTAATCACAGTGACACTTGACTGGACAGGAATATACTCCACGTGAGATCATAACCTGCGTATGGTTTACAGCAGAAACAAAATAGGAGCTAGAAGCATCAGTTCCCCCCCCCCCCCCCACACACACACACATATGCATACCAACAACTTTCTGTGGATTACCACGTCAATGTGAAGCTGGAAGCCAAGTTGACCAACCAAAATATCCACACCCAATGGTGACATAACTGATACAGTGCATTTGATAGGTCAGTTTTATCCCAATTCATATTTATGGCATTAGAAAACTGAAAATTCTGTAGTCCATTCAGTCATGATATGACCACGTTATTATCACGACCGTGACCATGGAAAGTTTCGGCAAAACAATCTAGTATCATTGACTGCTACTCCATGAACTGCTAAAGAAGTCCCCACTCAAGTTCTACGATGTAATTAGTAATGAGCCTCTACAATATTACCCTAATACCGTATCTAGCCTTGCCTCATACCCATACACCCCTCCTAAGCCCTTGCACAGCCCTGTCTCACCTCATTCTCATGGTCCACCCTCCTAGTGAGCTCCTCTAGCTGTAAGTCTGCAACATAGTGCCAGAACCGCCCAGCGGCGACAACACCTCTGGGCCATACCTGAGCAAGGTACATTACTATAAAGTGTCAGGTATGCTGATCAGCACTAGTCACCATAGAGTGCCATGCTCATAGACAGAGAGTAGGATACTTACTGGGAAATACTGCACAAACCATCCATGTAAGAGTACCCTATAATATCATTGTGCTGTCATATAGGCTGGGGACTACGTAGGTACTATTGAGTCCTGCAAGTAGTCACACGTTGACCAAATGCTGACATAATGCAGAGGCAGAGATAAGGTTTTGTGGTTGTGCAGTCACATGTCCAAGCACTCCTGATTTTGTTCAGTCACACACATCATACGTGTCCACATACTCCTGATTTTGTTTAGTCATTTACATTTTGCCGGGTCGATTGGAATTGTGTCTCCTAGGAAGCTTTGCCTTCTTTACAACTTTGTTATGTACTGTTGATGCAAGGCAAATGGACTACAAATTAGAACAGTTCCAATCTCCTAGGATGCACAGTAGTGTCACTACTGGAAATAGTAACACTGTTCAAGGAAACAAGGCAAACTTCCTGGGCACTGGTTCCAAAATTGTGGTCCACAAACATGCCACTCCCACTCAAGTGAAAGCTGTTGTGTAAAACAATGTAATATGAGCTGGCTGTGGTGGTGTGCAGTGTGGTTGCAGCCTGCACAATGTCAGCCACCGTGACAGGATGTGACGTCACACCCTGCACGTAGCGCTATGCAAATGTCACAATAAGATGACCACCAAGCGAAGACAGCATTTATGGCTTAAGTGCTAGTTTACTAGTCTGTACTTCACAAAATTGTCCTTAGTACCCTTCATCCAATAACCAGTGAACATGGAAGTCCTTTGGGGAATATTGGTCAAGGTTTAGGCTGAATAATCTGATCAGTCGCTTTACTGACCACTTGAAATAATGCACAGTCATTCAACTAAAATGCTCGGAAATTGACCGATGACCGACCGTTATTTCGACCACTGTAATGTACCAAGTACCATAAGCAGTTACATCTCACACACTCTACCATAGTTGCACTGCACTTCATGCACCTGTAAGTACCAAATGATTGACTACACATTTGCATAGCCTGCACTATTACTTACAGTACCAAGTACATTATATCACATATGTATGTACAATTAACCTAGGACAGTGAAATGTAACTCACCAATCCTGCCAAAGAGTCCATGAATACCTTGTCATGTTCCTTGTCATGCATCCAGTAGACGACAGGTGCACGAGGCAGCCACTGCCAATTGGGCTCATCCCAACACTGCCGGTTGGCAATCCACATGTCACCCCACATGGCAAACTCACCACCCAGGATTAACTGATCTGACAGGCTCTACAGCAGAGAGAATGGGGCAAGGAGAAGGTGTGGATAGGTAGGTCTTGAGAGGGCACTTCAACACAATGCACCGATGGAGGCTTCACTGACTAATTCAGTTACAGCGTCAAGTGCATATGTGTCAACACTAGACTTACGCCAATAGCACCACTCCACACTGTCCTGTAGTCACGTTCTACATAGTCCAAGTAATAGTGCTCTATGTTTGATTCAATTCTACAGAATGATAAAATGGAGTTCTGTACAATTGCTGTATACAGTACACACACACACACACACACACACACACACACACACACACACACACACACATGCCTATATTCCTCTCTCATATACATGTACATACATACATACATACATACATACACATAAAGGATACCCAAGGACAAACAAGATGCTGTTTGTACATTTTGTCACATACTGTGTGTAGTACTGTACTCAACTCACGCTGGGTGACCCTTTCCTGCAATCTCGGTCGCTGAGTGACTGAACCAACCTTGAATAACCATCCCTGGTACGTTCTAATACATGCAATGGGTACAGTATGCCACAGTACATGATAGCACCCTGATAGACCATCTTTCAGGTAGGCGGAGTCTATAAAATGGCAGTCTGGCTACACAAGACTATATCTATGTATGCTTGGTGCAGTGCTGGCTGGGTAACTGGAGACGACAATGCTACTGCACCAGGAAAAGGAAGCTGAGACAGTTCAACAACAGCATATACGTATGTAACTACAGCTTCCTTTAACTGTTTGGTACACGCAGTTGATAAAATACTTCAGTTCAGGGATACTGCCATATTATGACTATACAGGAGAATACAGTACATGACCAATGCCTTCTTTCATAGCTTACATCAGCATAATGACATGGATACAAAGCATGCGTCACTGACATAGAGTGACACATGTCACTAACATATGGTGTCACAGATCACTTACGCATACATGTACGTATATGCATAAAGTGTCACATATCACTGACATACGCATGATAAACATGACCTTACCACTCCAGTTGTAAACAACGCCTCCTCCCATCCAACTGGAATCTTCCCCAGACGAAGCAATGACTCTGCTGCTTTCTCTTCTAGGTCCCTAATATCTTCATGGAAGTCACCAGAAGACAGCAATGGAAAGCACATCTCATCCTATGTATATATTACTTAGCTGCTTGCACACAACTACATACTGTAGTATAAACCAGACATATAAGAACACTAATGTACTGTGTACAGTGCATATAAATATGTTGTGAATCTAACTACCTAGATGTTGGTGGCATACTTACGTATGTACATAGCCAGAGTTGAAACAAAGATGAGTCTAACTATTGCACTCATTGGGCTGTGCTAAACTCTGAATTTTACAGCCACAAGTGTGTACATTTTACATTAATCTGCCCACCACCACATGCCATGCATGAAGTGTCCCTACAAGTGCACAGCGGGTGAAACAGACCCAGTCTCTTACGTACGTACTTCGCAAATTGCACTGTCTCACTTGGCTGGTCTCATCACAGCCAATATGAAAATACTGGTCTGGGAACAAATCACTCAGTTCCTGTATCAACCTCTGCAGCACACTCCATGTCTGCCCCTAGGGGGTGCACAGCGGAATCAGATAACACACAAGGTAGGACTGTGTGCACACTGTACATACAGGCCTACAGTATAAGCCTCACAGAGCAGATGAGACAAAGTAGAAGAAATTATTATGCAGCTGCATGGCATAGCCACAGTGTGAAGTTTGTACAATTCATACCACACTGCCTATCATTAGGGGTGTTCTATGGCATGGTCATCCCACAATGGAGTGACTCAAATGGTCTCTTCTGACACAGTATACACGTTGACTGATATACACCCTTCGTGGCTATGAGGCTCTGCAATTACTGGTGGCTGAATGTGGAGCAGTACAGTCTAAAGAAACAACTACAGTTTGATTCACTTGCACACACTCCAGCCTGAAAGATCAAACAGGCTAGAGTGTATATACAAGTGATTCGGCATGGATAATCTAACTAGCTATTTATAAGAATAGCCATCTTCTTGTTATGTAGCTAGCATGTACTCAAACGTTTGTGAAGATATTATCTTCATAAAGGTTTGAGTACATGCTAGCTACATAACTACTGATACACAGACAAGGTCACTACTTACAGCAGGGTCATTATAGATTTGCTTCATGGAATCGTCACAAAACTGAAGACCACTGTTCTTCAAGTGCTGGAATCCCTTTGCATGCCCTCTGCACCAAGAACCAACAAGTAAGAGCTATCACACTGCATGGTACACACTGGGTATGTATGTACATGCATGAAACTGCCTTACTGTAGACTAGCAAGCCCAGGTTTACAGTAAATTACTGCCCTCAAAATATCCCACCATAGGCTGACAGACAGAATGTATAGTACTACAGCCTTCATCAGAGCAAAAGCGAAGCAATGAAACATTTCAGTATAGCCATAAGGCTTGCACACATACTGGAGATTAAACTAGTGTTCTATACATCTACTAGCTGCAGAGAATGCCCTTCACATTATGTTTTACACATAGTTGGGCCCTGTATAAAAGAGTGCTTATAGTATGATGGTGAGCTCTGCCACATTCCATAGCTCACACCATATATAAGCTTACGGGAGGTCAATTTCAGGAATGACCCTGATCCCTCTGTTCTTGGCGTACTGCACAACCTCCTTGGCATCTTCCTGTGTGTAGTACCTACCATTCTCAAGGTGAGATGTAAGCTCAGGGAAGCTACATGGAGGACATGGTCAGGGAGTACAAGGATGTCTCAAAGACATGCGCAACAGTCACAGGCAGTTTGAACACAGGAGTCAGTCACAGATAAGTATAGTGATACACAGCACAGACTATGAAGTGAGGGCTTCTCAGCTGGCTCAGGAATCAGAAAGGGTTGGTTCTCCAATATCAGCTTCACAACAGGGTTGAAAACCTTGCCGACGTTTCGACCAGATGCTCTGGTCTTCTTCAGGGCGAAGATATGCTAGCAGAGCATCTGGTCGAAACGTCGGCAAGGTTTTCAACCCTGTTGTGAAGCTGGTATTGGAGAACCAACCCTTTCTGAGCACAAACTATGTACATACGTAATACATGTGGATACAGTGGACAAGAAGCAAGGCCTTACACTTTGCTTTCAATGCTGAAGATACAGAAATCTGAGAGGTGCCAGTGGAACACATTCATCTTTAGGTAGCTCATTGCATCTAGGAAGTTCAGTAGCAGCTCCTTTGGGACAAAGCGGCGCCTAAGGAAATGCAGATAAGGAGAGAATTAGTAACCCATTTGCGTTGACTAAATAACACATTGAACACATACTGAAGGCATATGATAAAGGATACCCTGATTATAGGACAGTTCTCTGATGTGGACAGTGGGCAGCCATTCAGACATTTTCTACTTCCCAGTTACACAAAGATGTGTACAAACCTCCTTAGAAACAGGGATACCTCTCTACATACTCAGGACACTTGTGTCTGTTTGTCTGTCCTAAGTTGTAACGAGCTGTCCAGAATAGAGAGGTGCCACAGTATGACACACTACTAGCTGGTAACCACGAGGACACAAGTCAGAGCCACAAAACACTTTAACAGAGTATCTGAATGCCTGTAGATACCTACAGTACAAATAGTAGCCTCTTTACCCAGTATCCAACATGAATCCTCTGTGCCTGTAGTCAGGGTGATCTTCAATGTGTACATGAGAGTGCTCAAGACAACCATTAGAAAACAGTTGACTCATAGTCTCCAAACCATACCTACAGTAGATAGGTCACAGCAACACGACAACACTGTTTTCAAAGTGTACACATTACATACGTACGATATGACTGTACTACAGGTAAGGAGTGAACAGCTGGCGTTTTCTTAATCACGTCACACACATGCTGAACTCCTTTAACAGTGCTTTTGATAGTCATTTCTGTCACAGCTGAGTGAGACACCTGCTTAGCTTCATTAAAGCATCTCAAATAGTCACATACACCTATCCTACCAAACAAGCTTCTCTGATTGATCATCTGTAAAACACAGGGCAATTTAAATAGACTATGGATTTATATGAAGACAGAAAATGGTGTTTCAAAAGGTTAATGACTGCTAGCAGATTAACTTGTATCGTGTAACAGTCATCTGTGATTAGACACACATGTGCACACACACACACACACACACACACACACACACACACACACACACACACACACACACACACACACACACACACACACACACACACACACACACACATACACACACATGTGCACACACACACACACACGCACACACATGTGCACACACACACACACACACACGCACACACATGTGCACACACACACACACGTGCACACACACACACACGTGCACACACACACACACACACACACACACACACACACACACACACACACACACACACACACACACACACACACACACACACACACGTGCACACACACACACACACACACACACATGCACACACACACACACACACACACACACACACACACACACATGCACACACACACACACACACACACACACACACACACACACACACACATGCGCGCACGCGCGCGCAAGCATACATACATGCACTGAGACTCATGCACATACATGTAAACACACTCACAGGGCACCATAGGGGCTGTCTGCTCGTACAACCACCCCAACACTAGCCTCCACTGTAACACTGTAGTCATAAGATGTGGCCAGGGACAGCTCCTCATTATCATCCTTAACCTTCACATAAACCTTGCTAATGTCTCCACCTGGGCTCCCACAAGGAGACTCTCTACGGGCAGTTGCAAGTGAGTGAAGAGTTTGGCGGTATCGCTTTATCCCATCTTGTAAGACAGACGACTTTGACAATGTGATCACTGAAAAGTCCGCACGTAGACCCACAGGGACGTCTTGTGGTACCATCAGGAGAGATTGAGGAAGAGGCCAGACATTCAGTATTGCTACATCTACTTTACAATACCCTAGCTGTTGCAGGTCTATATCGGGAGTTTCATCTGACTGTGATGGCTCGTCTGTACGTTTAGTACGAAGCCTCCCTTCAGAGTCTGATTTCGAGTCGACAGGCGTTTGGGCATTTCTCCCCACCTTCTCCTGCGGGCGTACGCCCCTTCTCATTACTTGCTGTTCGTTCTCCTCCCAGGCAGTCTGCTTCTGGTGTCTGCCCTCTTCCAAGACGGGGGGAGCGTGCCTTAAGTTCGTGTACAGCAACACGCAGGTCACAATAAATAGACACAGGAACAGAAAACGCTGAAGCTTTCGACCCCTGCAACCCAACATCATGTTGCCATTTGCCGAAATGAAAGCGATGCACTTGGGGGATTCCCCTATCTAACGTCGTACCAAGATGGCTGACCAGGGAACGTCTTCGTCTCTTGAGAAAGCTGCCCAACTGGGCGAGGAGTATACAGTTTACAAGGCAAAGCTTACGGAAAGACTAGGTTAGAGATCCGTCCGTTGGTGTAGCTATCGTATATGGCCAATGACCGCCTCAAAGTTCTTTGCATGTTCAACACAATTCTTCTTGATCTGTATGCGGAAATGAATCTGGGGCCAGTGGGGGCGGAATCTGGTGTATACTGGACTAAGACACACTGTTCTTATATTGTGTGTTGGTAGTGTGATCTGGAAGTATTTCCCCCTTAGCCTCCAGCCAAGTTTTATCTCTAGGTTTAACCAGCGAGTAGAATAATATTGTAGCTACAGTTTCCTTATGTTCCCTTATGTGCTGTACACCCATCTCTTCAACTGATTTCCTAAAATGTGAATGTCATTGCACATCAGTAGCTTTCTATTTGTTGTGCTCATTGTAATAACTTCGTATAGAGGCTGTCAACTGTTTTGGAATTTAGTGGCAGTCCAAATAACGTGGCAGAAAACCATGATGGCGGTAACTGAACACCATATGAATGTGTGGTGATGTAGCAGCATAATAATGTGCCTGCCATGCCTTGCTCACAATGTAACTTCACATCCAGGGTGGATTTAATTGACTTTGTCGCCAGTTCTTACGCATGTACTGT
Organism: Ianthella basta; assembly: GCA_964019415.1. Taxonomy (NCBI): domain Eukaryota; kingdom Metazoa; phylum Porifera; class Demospongiae; order Verongiida; family Ianthellidae; genus Ianthella; species Ianthella basta. The sequence goes on from OZ025875.1 coordinate 4,318,933, forward strand.
ATGCAGACAGTGTCACATCTTTACATACGGCAACTTTGGGAATACACCATTTGCTTATGTAAGATATCTGAGAATGCAAATGTGCCATACCTGTGCAGTGTGCTGCTGCTCCCAATTTGCCTCATGTGAACATGTTGTAAATCTTCAGCAGGTACATTCAAAGACTGTTTTGCATTCAATGTGGAATTGTGCCTGAATGAATTCCCTCTTTAATATTAAAATCATGGCAATGTATATACTTCTGTGATGCTGTGAATCTGTCTCTGTGTCTTTCTCTACCTCATCAGCCTTCCTCCGTAAGGTGTATGGCATCCTCCTTGCGCAGTTAGGTCTCTCTGTTGTCATTGGGGCTCTCTGCATGTATGTCAGTGCACTGAAAGACTTCCTTCAGAACAGGTACGTATGTTTGTTACTGCCCCTCATAGTTAGCTGGATGTGGGTTCACTTTATGAATGTGTGTCTGCTCCTATAGATGTACCCATCGATCTGTTGTAATGTGACTGCAATGTTGTTGCTTCTCTCTCTTTGTCTTCTGCCCAGCAATGTGTTCGTTGTGGTGGTCACAGTGTTCACTTTCATCTCTCTCATTGCCCTGTTTGTCTACCGCTACCACGAACCTATTAACTACTTCCTCCTTGCCACCTTTGTGAGTGAAATATGCCTGTTTCCTACATGTGTTCACATTCTAGAGTACACAGCACACAGTACTGCAGTTTGTGTACTGCAGTCTACCCAAAGGATCCAATAATAATGCCACTGTATGCAATACTGTAAGCTGCTGGTGATTTGGTATAAAATTTATAGATTATGTACTGTAAGGCTTAGGGTGTGTGTATGGGTGTGTGTGCATGCGCGTGTGTGTGCGTGAGTGTGTGTGTGTGTGTAGGGTTGTTCATGTCATTTCTCATCTGATTGGGGAACTGTTTGTGACTGACAATATACTACTTTTCTTGTGAGATTTGCCTGTGCCTTTCTGTTTGTAGACTATTCTGGAAGCTATTAATGTTGGATCAGTATGTGAGTGTGCATGTGCATACTGTGAGTTGTTGCAATGCATTGGATGTATCCACCCACTACATGGGTTTGGTCTGAAATGACACATGTTTACTAGTAGTCTGGCTTTGTGACTTTGCATGGCACTGGTGAATGATTAGTTCTGGCCTTGTTGTTTCACTGTGAATCCTGTTCCACTGTCTGTCCTCGCACTCCCCCCTCACCTCACTCCTCCCCCTCACCTCGCTCCCCTCACCTCACTCCTCCCCCTCACCTCACTCCCCCTCACTTCACTCCTCCCCCTCACCTCGCTCCTCCCCCTCACATCACCTCACTCCTCCTCTTCACCTCTCTCCCCCCTCACCTCACTCCTCCCCCTCACCTCACTCCTCCCCCTCACCTCACGCTTCCCCCTCACCTCGTTCCCCCTTGCTTCACTCCTCCCCCTCACCTCACTCCTCCTCCTCACCTCACACTTCCCCCTCACCTCACTCCTCCCCCTCACCTCACGCTTCCCCCTCACCTCACTCCTCCCCCTCTCTCTATCTTTGTGTGTATGTCTACAGTGACCTATTTTGAGAGTTGGCTGGTGATCAAGGCGTTTATCATTACAGTGCTCGTTGTACTCCTCCTGACCTGCTACACCATGCAGAGCACTTATGACTACAGCACGTGGGGAGCTAGGTGAGCTTACTTACACATTAGGTGCTTGATTTGTGAAGTTACCCTGCAAGACTTGAGAAATTGTCATTGTCATTTTATCTGTTCGTTGTTTCACTTCTACCCACATTTCTCTCTTGTTTGCATGCACACACCTACACACACCTGCACAACACACACACACACACACACACACACACACACACACACACACACACACACACACACACACACACATGCACACACACACACACACACACACACACACACACACATACCAAACACACACAGTTTGTTTGTGTTCATGTGGATTTTGATTGGAGCAGGGATTCTACAGGTGTGCTCTTGTGCACTTAACATTGTACAGTACATATATAACAGATTGAAATGGATATCACTGTGATCTATAGCAATGGCATATATTCATAACTCCAAATAGAGAACACCTACAATTTCTAAGCATGCTGGTAGCTCAATTGTCAGCCATGGTTGTCCTGAGAGTAAGTAGTTTGAAACCGTGTTGAGCCTAATATGAAGAAGCAACCAAGGGTGGCATTCCATACATTACTGTAGATAGTCTGGGGACAATTTCACTATAATATACATACCAGTGCTGGAAGAAATGGGTCACCAGCTGCAGCATGCTTAGAAATATTTGAACAACAGTGGGCCATATCATTTGAATATGTCCATACCTACCTACCTATGCACATACAGTACAGTATGCATTATACAGTATAGTGAATATGCCTGTGAAGAATACTGTACGTACATGTTAGAACCACCTTGTATGTTGTTTGTACGTATGTAGATTTTTGTGTGGAGTGAGCCCCTTGAGCTGGTCATCTCCATTGGTGGAGCTTTGTTGTTCTGTGGATTCATCATCTTTGACACCCACATGCTGATGAGGAAGCTGTCACCCCATGAGTACATCCTTGCTTCCATCAACCTCTACCTCGACTTCATCAACTTGTTCTTGTTCATTTTAAGACTTTTAAATGCCAAGAACAATTAACTGACAGGGATTAGCCATACACTTGTCATCTACTGTGTGGTACAAACCTAACGCTGTAGTATAGTCCTGTTGTAATGCAGCTACGTCTTTGGAATGTGTATACTGCCTAAACTTACAACTCTGTACTCCTGTGTGTCTTCTAACTTCTGCATGTACTTGGACTACTTCATCCCAGTGCTTAATTAACTGCTAGAGGGAGTGCGTGGGTATTCTTTACCACATCTTGTTGCACAGTCACATTCACACCCGATGGGGCAGGACCTCACTCCTCGAGAAATCATAACCTACAGCATGTGCAGGAGTGTCAGACATGAACCTGTATGTGCAATGCTTTGTATGAAGAGTAGCATGCGACATCACCTGTCCTTGCCAATCCACTCGTTTTGCTAGACCTTGTTTATCCATGTCTGGTTCATAATGCCAGAATCGTCCTGCACTTGCTACTCCACGAGGCCACACCTGGAAGTCATACATAACCATAGTACACAGACATGCCGCATACCTTGCTGAACCTGTGCTGAGAGCAGTAACTTGCTGTTAGCACACAACAAAGACACAGATATGAGAACGATCACATATTCACAGCGTATTGCTTGGCTTATGCAATGGCTGGATATTGGTGTAATCACAAGATTACTATGAAGATTCACCAGAAAAAACACTAAATCTTGTTTCTGAACAGCCTGCATGTACACATCACACACACACACACACACTTCCCAGGAAGCCAGATCAAATCCTCACACACTCTGCATGTGGCCCAGCTCTCACCTGCCCTGCCATAGAATCCATGAGATGTTCATCAAGGGCTTTGTCATGCAGCCAGTGTGCATCCGGTATTTTGTCAGCTGGATAGAACCCACACTGCCAGACTTTGGTGTACATATCACCCCACATGGTAAACTCACCACCAAGGATTAGATGCTGGTTTGTATTCTGGAAAAGTACAATGTAAGAGAATTACCAAATTTATGCATTTATAATAACCATGGTAACCCAAACCTATGCTCATGTAGGCTGTATGGGATATGACTATGTCCATCCCATGTACTTCACAAGATGATGGAAATTTAGACTATATGCTCATGATGATATAGTTGGTAGAGTGTAGGATGATGCAATAAAGGTCAAGGGGTCAATAATGAATGAGTTGAAGGCAACCTTTATTGATCATCCAAGAATACTACAACTAAACAGTGCAACACCTACCAATGTGATCTAAATGTTCTAATAATGCTGATTGCATGCATGCATGAACTCAGGCCAATGGGGTCAAGGGCACCATCTTTAAACATATGTTGCTAGTCAAATAATTTTTCACTCTGCTCAGTGGAAGAGCAATGTAGCGCTCCTTCAGTTTGTTATCCCACTGAGTGCAACACTGTGAACAGCGACAGACTTCTTCTGTGCACCTCCCAACACTTTCCTAACCTTCAGGGCAAATGTTGCACCCAGTGTGGCACATCTCTAGCTGGCATCTTCAACATGAGAGTAGCAACAAGTATGCTGCCAGCAATTTTGCTGTTTCGAACACAATGAAAGGCGTGCTGCCCCTCACTTCTTACACCTTCCTACACGGTCGACTTCTGCTCTTTAGCATGGATGTGAAAAAGCTGGTAATCCTTAACAGTGTTGCTGACTGGCTTGCTATTCAAGAGAGCATCGATGTTTCAGTACCAGGTCAAACAAACTCTTATAGGCTAACAAGCTGTATACACTCAGGTCTGGATCACATGAAGTGTGCATTAAGTGATTTAATTTTCAGCCATGTGACCCATTACAATGGATTCCATTGGCTGGCGTCGCATGATCAGCACTAAGATGCATACATTGCCAACATATGTCCTACTGCCATGGTTACAAAAGTAAAACACTACAATTTCGAACAATTAAAGACTTTTTCATGGCAACAGGGAGTACACAACCACCCACAACCCCTCAAGGCACAGGATATGCATATGCACAAACATTTCTATTCTCCATTCCCAATGGTGAGTTCCACAGATACCAATGGTCTCGTGGTCCGTAAAGGGCGTCAAAGTAGTACCACTCTTTACGAGACTCTATGCTGCAAAGCAAAAAATTTTGCGTGTGACTGTGATGGCAACAGACACATATACAGTATACCTGCAGCTAACTCTGCCAGCACTGTTTAACTTGCTGCTCACCTAGGATGCCCTTTCTTTGCATAGTGACTAGCAGAATTGTCAGTCCAGGCTTGCAAGACAAGACCAGGAACATCCTATATACACAGGTGACAGAATAACAGACTCTGCCAAGCTCATGCAGTCAAATGTCTGAGTAGGGCTTACCACTTTTGTGGCATCATATGCCTCTTGCCATGCCACTGGTATTCTTCCCTTGTCCACTATAAACTGGGCAATTCCAGTTTCTAGGCTATTCAAATCTTAATTTAAGGAAGAATCAGAGGAAAAATGAAAGAAAGATAGAAATGCATGGTAATTAGCTATGACATGTATTGCTTCACACACATGGGTTATGTTGTACATATGCAAGAAATGTGGCTTTGTGCTTGCCAATCAATTGCCTTCATATTTCCATACCTTTCTCCTTTATATTGTGTCTAAATGAATTGATATGAACATGAAGTCCTAACTATGTAGTATTTAAATTTCATATTGAAGATGTCATAATTATCATTTGAAATTAGAATCATCGCTGCCTACAACAAATCCTGAAAATAGCACTTTTTGTTGCACCAGACATAGTTGAGAATGATAAGCAACAAAGCTACTTAATTGTATAGCAATTTAAGTGTGCACTATCTAGCTTTCCATGTGGGAGATTTTTGCAGTGCATCCAGTCTTGAAGGTACAGCCAGAAAATTCGAGCTTGAGGGTGCTGCCGCCTTCACAATTGCCTGCCAAATTAATGCTTCCTGCACCCAGCCATGTCACTCGTGCTTGCCACAAGTCCAGCCACTATGCACACCAAGAGCCTCGTTCACACTACTTTGTCACCCAGCAGCGGCCAATTCGATTCACTAGACGCAATGAGGGCTAGGCTTCACGAGAAGTAGCATGTGCAGTGCTAATGGCTTTCCATCATACGGACAACTTGTCTACTTCTCACAATGCACTTTACTTCGCCTTCTTCCTCATGTTCTCAGGCACACTCTACAGTTTGCAGCTGCCCAGCGAGGCTGTTTGCATCTTGAATGTATGCCCTAGTTATACCATGGCAGGTAACATATGATAGCTTCACCAAGTGCCATGCAGGTACGCCGATATTATACAATTAAAGAGTTGACTGCTAATCTGACAATTGGCAATCTATCGAAAGAAGCTGGATATGGCTACTTTAGGGGTTGAGCTGTGCGAAACTTTGATTTCAGTTGCTTCTGTGGCACTACAGCTAGTGGGCCTAAGACTGCTGTTGTGGCTTTTCCACTTGTCCAGACATAGAATGCTGGACAAGCCTTCCTGCTGTTCCTTAGAAACACATTATACAGACGCAAGCCCTTCAGTGACCTGTGACCTGTAGCTATAGAGTGCTGCATTATCTTTTGTCTCAAATAGAGCTGTAGTCATGGATGCATGGTTAGTGCCCACTTCATGTTCTTTGCTGCATTAATTTATAGGAGTATATATGCCCCTAGCTTGGCAAATTCGTCTGCTTGCACTGGGTCAATTGCATGTAGAAAACAGTGTAAGGTTGGTGGCTCTACCATGCCATATATATATTGTACGTATAATTTATGGTAAATGAAACCAGTGCATATTTTGCATCTTAATTCAGGTAGCGCAGATGGTTGCGTCCGTCTATCTGCCCAAAAGAGCCTTGACCGTTCGTCTGCCACGTCTACTCGCACGCCGCCATTTTTAGCCCGGATAAATGTGGGTCGAACCCACCTCGCAAGCAGGGTTAGAACCCGGATGACAACCCGGATTTATCCGGGTTCGACCCGGATTCGACGCGGATTTGACCCCAAATGTGAACGCGCTAACCCGGGTTAAGCGGTCCGTGTGAAAAGAGTGTTCATCTGCTTGCGCTGGGTCAATTGTAGAAAACAGTGTAAGGTTGGTGGCTCTACCATGCCATATATATTTTGTACGTATAATTTATGGTAAATGAAACCAGTGCATATTTTGCATCTTAATTCAGGTACAGCCAATCACAACCAGATGTGTCACATGACAGGATACAAGTCAATTATACATATCATAGCAGTTTTGAGTGTATTTGGATTGTCACCAGGGCACGAGGGTGCAAAGCACCCAGGGCAAATTTAAATGTGACATTGGATACACTCTGAATCACTATAATATAGATAGAACATGTACAAGCACTGCACCTTGCTGTAGGTAGTGTTCTTACTTTTTAAATCACAATTTTGAAAGAAGGAAGATTCATCAGAACCCATGTGGATGTATTCATATGGGAAGATCTCCATAATCTCCTCAAACAACTTCTTCAAGACTGCCATTGTCTGACCCTGAATAATCATGAAGATAGAGGAAAATTTGAATCGATATCACAGCTATTCAATAATCAAAGGACAGAGTAATGTTGGATTTACTGTGATGCAACTTTGCCATGGAACCACTCTTGATTAAATTGCATATGTACAGTTATGCATTAGTTATAAAAGAGGTTCGGCCAATTGCAAGGCGATCCGAGATGTTTCTGCTGGTAAGTTAGTAGTTGAGAAATATGTGACCAAAGTAATAACACTTTAGTGACTGTCAGAAAGAAGTAGTATTACTTCTGTCGACCCAGTCTGTCCATCACATACTGCCACATATGATAGGTGCTAAACATGCGTAACTTTCTTACACGTACATGTATTAAGATGCTCGCATTCTTCCTGCATGCCAGATACAATTTCCTGGCGCAGCACTTTCAATCACTATATACTGTACAGTATTCAGTGCTTCACTTGCCTGTGTGAAAATACCGTACATTGTAGCAGTGAGCCCACTGAAGGTAGTGTAGATACTCTGCTAGTACAATATAATACAATTCATACTTTTCACTCACATGGCGTAGCAAAGTGTAGCTTTAGTTCTCTTTTCCTGTATTGTACTTAGTGTTTTCATTGCTGTGTGTATTGCAGTTCTGCACGGTATCAGCTGTTTATGTTGTACTGTTAATTATTGATTGGGTTATGTCTTGCCTTGTGGTCTATTGTGAAGCATGTCGTTGAATCCACCTGCATCGTCTACCTCCCATTGGAGTTACGCGTGCTACCCCAAGACTTATAGAAGAAGTCCCATTGTGACACATGGCCAAATAGCTAATGGTTAGCATAATTTGTACACCTTTTACAACAGTGTACCTGTATACTACATACATAGTACACTCACTTCTGGATCATTATAAACTTGAAGCTTTGTTGGGGTACAAAAGGACAAATTCATCTTATCACTCAGGCACCACATTCCACTGGCATGGCCTCTGTACATGTAGGTTAAGAAGCAAACACAACTGATTGAAGGATAATCACCGGATATTATGCCAACCCACCAACTACACCAGTATTGGTGTCGCAATTGGCAGGGGGAATGAAGCCCTAGGAAATGGCAACTAGTAATGGCCTCCCCCAGTCACCCAGCAAAGATAGAGAGCCACAAACAGCTGTTTCATCCTGACTGAGTCCATTAGAGTGGTTTTGGAGATAATAGGGCAAAATAGCTGTCTCTGAAACCCTTTGCATGCAATTGCCTTTGCAGCACTGGTAGTTGCAAGTGGGCCATTGCCTGGTGTTTAGCCTCCTCCCCCCACACATCTGGGAGGTGTTGCACATACATGACACATAATAATGTATACTGCATATACGGATTGCAGCTTTGCGCAGGTTAGAGGCTTGCGCATAACATATATACTATATTTATACTATAGCTATGGGCAATACAGAAGTTCTTTCCAATGCATCTGGCTACAATTAACTATACATAGGTGCTTGGTATATCATGCCACTATTCTTAAATGCTAAGTGACGTTACTCAAGCCATTATGTACACTCTTCATTACACACACTGTCCTTGCCTGATTTGAGTACATGCTATACTTACGGGATATCAATTTCAGGAATGACCCTGATCCCTCTGTTCTTGGCATACTGCACAACCTCCTTGGCATCTTCCTGTGTGTAGTACCTTTCATCTTTATCATAGCAAGATGTAAGCTGAGGGAGGCTACAGTACATGATGTATCCGCCAATTATAAAATAGATACAGAATTATGCAGTAGAGCTATTCGTGCACAGTACATGAGTCCACTTCCCTGATATCAGCAGGTATCACACAGTATTTCATGAAATAACTGGCATGGCGTGTGTACATAGCTGCCAGGATGCAAAATTCTCAGCAGGCACATAAATGAGTGAATAATTAGTTAGTAACTCCATACAGAATGATAGCAAGCCTCAACTGATGCACATCGTCTGATGACTCCATACTCATACTACGTACATATGCATGAACAAGTGTCAACAATACAGTAAAGTACAGCAAATCCAAACCACTACATAACAAGAAACTGAACATACGTACACTTTGCTTTCAATGCTGAAGATACAGAAATCTGAGAGGTGCCAGTGAAACACATTCATTTTCAGGTAGCTCATTGCATCCAGGAAGTTCAGTAGCAGTTCCTTTGGGACAAAGCGGCGTCTAAAGACATACAAAATTATACGTATGCATATGTACAAGGTTGAATGACAACATAAGTGTGGTATGCACAATTGCAGTAAGTACAGACAAGATTAAAGCATTGGCAAGTGTGTATGTGTGTGTTCATTGTGTACCACTATTGGTGCAATTTCTGGGTCTACAGTAAGCTTTTACCCAGTATCCAACATGAATCCTCTGTGCCTGTAGTCAGGGTAATCTTCAATATGTACTTGAGAGTGTGCAAGATAACCATTAGAAAACAGTTGACTCACAGTCTCCAAACCATACCTATGGAAAGGGTTTAGATGGGTTCAACAAAAAAATTGGCAGTTACATGTTTCCATATCAGACGTCACGTTCGTGACTTCTATTTAAGAATGTGCCCAGTAAAATTGGCATCTCCTATTAGACAGCAGGGTAGTACTGTCTATGTAGGGCCACCGGGCCATTTCTGTGTTCAGCATGGCCATCCTTAAGCTTGTATGCAGCACAATAAATACTCAGAAAGGGGTTGGTTCTCTAATACCAGCTTCACAACAGGGTTGAAAACCTTGCCGACGTTTCGACCAGATGCTCTGGTCTTCTTCAGGGCGAAGACCAGAGCATCTGGTCGAAACGTCGGCAAGGTTTTCAACCCTGTTGTGAAGCTGGTATTAGAGAACCAACCCCTTTCTGATGCCTGAGCCAGCTGAAAAGCCCTCACTTCACAATAAATACTAATCACGGTTTCCACAGAAGGCCGACTGCTCAAGCGGTAGCTGCCTTAAAAAATAATAAATACTATGCCCCAATAATGAATTAACCTAAATCTTGTGGTAAGATCTTTATACAGCTTGAAGGAACTCGAGCAGATCCCAAATCAGTAGTAAACCGTAACCAAAACTTGCAAGTTCAGTGATAGCAAGTTCTAGCAGAAGACTCAAAAAATACAACTCAAGAGTTGCAATTTGATACCCAATTCGAAAGAAATGGTTGAGAATTTGCTTGTGGCCAAGATGATTTAGAGTATACGTACGTTGTTTGGGCCACGAACTGTTACATTACTTCCGCTTATCAGGGTTAAAACTTATGCAATAATTCATGGTCATAATCTTTACTATGAATCAAGTACACATGTGCACTGCCTGTGATAGAGTACATATACATACACACAGGCAAAATGAAGTAGCCATTACATAAAAAGAGGGGTACTAGATGACCACTTGGATTACACAGAGTTATCTGTTAGATTAATATTGCCATCTAGCTAGGGGTGAATTCAGTCCCCTAGCCGGACAGACAAGCAACAGTAACTCAACATCATGATAAACCACATTTCCATGAAGTTCACTCTGCATTCCTAATTTTCTTGTAGCTATGTGGGACTAGTTAGCTAGATGAGTTACTGTTGCTTGTTTCTATGCTTTTTCTGCTGACCATAACCCTACCCCTAACCCTAAGCCCCTTCAAGTTGTATAAAGATCTTACCACACGATTCAGGCTAATTGGGGCATAGGCTTTGTTATTTTGTGAGGCAACTACCGCTTGAGCAGTTGGCCTTCTTTGGAAAATTGGCTTAGTATCTATTATGCTGTGTACAAGCTTAAGAATGACCACGTCAGAGACAGGAATGGCCTGGGAGTATCCTGAAAGGCTTCTGAAATGCTGCAGATAATACGTTGCATTTGTTATATCCTTATGGTGCTGCAATTTCTATTGGCAGCCATTTTGAAACGGTAGCGCTTCCTTTTTGAAAGGACGTGTCTGGAGACAGACACTAGGAACCACGGAAGTATGCATTTCGATCAACTGCTCAAAGACTGCTCATCATTTCTGTGCTACAGTTATCTCTGGTCGAGATATGTACCTTTTCATTTTGTTTGGACTCGCCAAAAGTTCTGCGGGAAAGTGAATAATAATATTATTCTCTTCCCCACAGAAATTTTGGTATAATATTCTCTTTTGGATTCGCACAGAATTTTTGGCAAGTCCAAACGAAATGAAAAGGTATGTAACTTGACCAGAGAAGACTGTAGCACAGAATTGAGGAGTAGTCTTTGAGCAGTTGATTGTTATGCATACGGCTTCAGTTGATTATTCTCCATTATTCTCCTACCCACAGAATTATTGCCCGCTCCTAACGCATGACACAGGGCACCTACGTACCCAAGTCGTGTATGAGGACTCGTGTATGTACGTGAAGGACTAGGATCTGAGCGCCAGTGGCAAACTGATAAGTACAGCGCTGGAGCGGGTAGGAAATTCTTCCCCGTGTATTAAAATACCCCGATGCCTCCATTTTGTTCTGGCAATATATCGTTACAGTAACACGGCAGCCGCTTCATCTAGAGTGGCGTAACTGTGTTCGATGTTCTGCACAATCTTTATCTAATTTAAGGAAGGGGTATTAGTAAGTTAGCGCAGGTATTAATCTGATGTAACCATAGTCCTTTGGATATGCAAACACTTACAAACTAGTGTATGAAATTCCTTTGGAATTAAAAGGGATTTGGGAATGGCCATGCAGGCCACTGCATAAGAGCTACCCCAAATTCACCAGCAGCACAGGCCTTGACGTGCTAGCTGTATGAGATGTGAAGAGAGCAAGAGGACGCCCACCATTACGGTGGATAGACATTGTACGGAAAGATGTCGCCACTATCGATTTGTCTTGGCAGAGACAACCAACATTGCTGCAGACAAAGACAAATGGCATGAACTAGTTGCTGACATAATTATGTTCCGTGTGGGAATGAACATGTATGTATGTATGTATGTATGTATGTAGCAGAAAAAGAGCAGAAACAAGCAACAGTAACTCAACACCATAATAAACCACATTACCGTGAAGTTTGCTCTACATTTCTAATTTCCTTGTGGCTGCATGGACCCGAATGTCTAGCTAGCTAATCCCATGTAGGAAATTTGGAATGTACAGCAAACTTTGAATTCACGTCGGAAATGTGGTTTATTATGGGGTTGAGTTACTGTTGCTTGTTTCTATGCTTTTTCTGCTGGCCATTCCGAAATCCCTATTATTCTAAAAGAATTTTATACACTAGTTACAATAGAACTCACAGGGCTCCAAATGGGGTCTCAGCATGTATACCAATGCCCTTGTCAACATCTACAGTGACAGTATACTTGTAAGAGGTGTTCAGTGACAAGGTTTCATCATCTTCATCAATGACAATCTCAATCCTCCTAATGGTGCTGTTTCCACAATCAGCTTCAGCATGCTTCTTTGAAATGTTTTTAAGAATAGAGTGATATCGCTCTATACCTTCATCCAGTATGGGAGATCCTGATGTGGTGTGAATTGTGAACTGAGAGTACAAGCTAAGGGGGAAATTGCTATCACTCAGTGAAATCTTCTGTGGTAGCGGCCATACATTAATGGAAGCTGGCAAGTGAGTCCAACCAGTGACTTCAAAATATTCTGATGTACTTGCATCTTGCAAACAATTAAAAGGGACACAGAATATATAAATCAAGGCTGACAGAGAGAGGCAAATATGGTGTGAATTGTATGCTCCTCTAGCTATAGTCCAGTAGGAGTAGCTTAACACAATGCATATGCAAACTCTTTCAGTTTTCCACCAATCCATACCATATGTGGAAGGCTACACACCGTGATTTGAGGATTACCATATCCATACCATAATTATGTGGAAGCCTATACACACCGTGATTTTAGGAGTACCCTATAGTATGGTTGGTGTCATCACCACTAGCCCCCTTTAAACAAAACTAGTCAAAAGTCTGATCCCATGTAGTTGCATAAATGTTTAGGTAGAGATTAGGTAAAAGTTAATCAACGTAAACTGCAGTCACAGGCAAGTCACAAATTGAAAATCCTACAGTGGAATACTTTAGGAAGTTGCTGATTTTGGTGAAACACTTTCACCCAAATCTTTTGCGGTGGTTAAGACTTAATTGAGTATACCCATCTGGGTGGTAGGTAAGAAAAAATCTTAGCAGTGTGTGAGTCGCTGAAAGTGTTTGGTTGACATCAAACAAATTTATATCGCAGTCTATATATAGCTAGTGTTTGCAGCAATGATTAACCTGTGATCATACAGGTCTAATGCCGTATACACTCTTAAATACTTCTGCCCTATAAATGTGCTATGAACTGAGGGGGGAGCCAGTGTCACGGTGAGATCTGATGACTGATTAGGCCTAAATAGGCCTAGGACCTATGCCTAGATGACGTCCGATTACTGATGCCGGACCCAGAGCGATAACCATAGAAATCAGTAAAGGCTAGAGAATTATACTAAGAGAAGAAAGACTAGCCCTTACAAATACAAGCTTGCCGGTGTGTAGCTAACATATGGCTATAGACAAGTCTGAAGTAGCTATCCGATGTGGTGCTTAAAACTTACCGGTTGTATAGATGGATTTATAATTAGAAGCAATCAGCCACCACAGGTATCCTAACGTAATAAGACAAAGTGCTCGGAAGCAGGTACTTTCTCGTACACGTATCCTTTTCCAATAATAAACTGGACACATTTCAGCGCGGGAATCGACTAAAGTCAGTGGATCAACCAATTATTTCTTTGTGAAACCCACTGCGTTTGTGGTTTACTAATCCAGATCCAGTGTATACGCCCTAATTCGGATTGGAAACCGCTTAACTAATCCAGTTGTCAGTGTAAATGCCGCAACAAGCTTGAGTCAATGCCTCTACTTTTGTTCACGAAAGCGCCATATTCTACATCTTCCAGCAACTACTTTCATTTAACGGAGCTAGCGACGTGCGGTCATGGGAGGCGAGAAAGAGACGACGTGGAATGGAAATCAGAATAGGAGGCGACGAAAGCGGTGGGCACGAGCCAAGTGTAAATGGGTCTTGTATCTCAAAATGACCCATTATCGTTCTCAAAAACAATGAGCTATCGTATGGTTCTTCGTTTTCGCAATGCTAAACTTCCGTGGATCAAAAAATTTCGCGTTTTTCGCGTTTATATTTTCGCGGATGCGCGTCTCACAATATAATATTAAATACATACACTATATATCTGTACTAAAACAGTATGGCCTTCAGTGGAAAATCTTTCTGAGCTGCGCGAAAGGCTAAAGCTGGAATGGCTAAGTAACGACGCCGGGCCGCGCCATCTCTGCTCAGCGTACTTGTACTTCGTCGTGTAATCTTTCGCGCTCGGACCGTTCCAACTTCCTGCTTCTGCCCAAGGTGGTAAGTGCTAATCGTCGTTCAGAGTTATTGTAAGGTGCGAAAGTTCAACTTTTCAAAGGTCGTCTCTGAAGATGTTCGAAGTTGATAGATGCACCACAAGCACACAGTCTATATTTTAGTATGGGTGCAGTTGACCCGTGCATTATGGGTGCAGTTGACCCGTGCATTATGGGTGCAGTTGACCAGTGGTGTAGTATGGGTGCAGTTGACCCGTGCATTATGGGTGCAGTTGACCCGTGCATTATGGGTGCAGTTGACCAGTGGTGTAGTATGGGTGCAGTTGACCCGTGCATTATGGGTGCAGTTGACCAGTGGTGTAGTATGGGTGCAGATGACCTTGGATGTCGTCACTGTGGTGTAGCCAACTTGATGTGTGACCATGTTTGGGTGAGATTGCTTGTAGTATGAGTGTTGTTAGGTAGCTCGGTGTTATGATGGCTGGATGGTAAAATTCAGTAGGTGTTTGTGAATAGCATGAGATTGTGTAGTGTGCATGGTAAGTTGTTTTTGCTGTATAGGCAGCACTGCACTGATGAGGGCCAACAGCCCAAAACATCCACCATCGGATGTCTGCAGTTTGCCATGTTGGAATTCCAATGAGAGAAGGGCCAAGATGGGTACACGGGAAAGGAAAGAAAGAAAGAGGCCCTAGCTGCCTTGATTAATGCAATGGTTGCTGTGGGATGTGTGCATGTGTTGCACATGTGCATACTAATGGAAGAAATGTACAATTAATGTATATATTGACAGAAATTAAAGTGCCAGTGTTTCTTGGTTTTGTTATTATTTGTTCATGAAAATTCAGGTTGCATGTGTTTGTTTTTTCTGCATTAGAATAAGCTTGTCTTGCTTCCCATGCATTCTGCATGCATATCCCTCATGCATCCTCCTACCTGTACAAGTGATCCATATACTTGTTCATCTTCATCTGGTTTGCTATTATCTCAACACTGTGAGCTAATTCACTGTTTTGCTGCCCTCCATATATACCTTGATAGCAAACTCTGCTGGGCGCCTAGCATAGTAGCCCTTTAGACTAAAGGCTAACCCAGAATTATAATTAAATAAGAGTACAAACAAATTCTGCTCCTTTGATATTAAATGTACATATCTTTCATGATTAAGCACTATACATAATACAGCGTGATAACTATAATATTATTGTAATATTATAGTTATCATACCGTATTATATTGTAATACAAAGATTTAGTACAGGAAGTCAATATTATAGTGACACCTCAGAAGTAAGACCACCGTCCGGGCCATGAAAGTGGTCTCATTTTCAAGATGGTCTTAATTCTGAGAACTATAATTCATGTATACATGGATTTGGGACTGAACCAAAGTGGTCTAATTTTTAAGATGGTCATTTTATAGAGGTGGTTGTTTAGCGGGGTTCCACTGTATCAAATTAGCGTCCATATTCATGGTTTTATTATGTGCATGCATGGCCTTGCCCTCCCTGCAGATGGATGCCGTCAAGTGGGCAGGTGGTTAGCTTGAGCTTGCATTAGTGCATCCTATTAAAACGTGAGATATAATATCATGGCTAACATTACATACACAAGAAGAAGCTGGAAATCATGATTACACATAATGTGACATTATGGGCATAGGCACGCATGAGAGATTTCCACAAGAAATTTTATGATGAGCAAACACCTAGCTAAAAATTGTAGCTATAGCTATCAGATCCATGTAATTCTCTGTCTGGGGACCGTCTGAAGTGCACGACTGCAGGTCTAGCAAGCCAGACAACGATATCTTTTCTATGGGCATCTCACACAAGCGGTTCAAGGCATTTCCCTAGCTGGTTGCTGTGCATTGCATACAATTGCAGACTTTAGTTCATCATGATACCATACCAGGGCGCGTCACATGCGCATCATGTGCACACATCTCTGGCCTCCATAGTAACCTGCCTCATTTTTTTAATTCTTAAGCTGCATTTTAGTGAGCCTGAGCTGTGCACGTGCAATACCTATGGTTGCACTCAGCAGCAAGCAACTGCAATCAAGAATGGCAGCACATGTATACAATGTCTAGCTAGCACAATGAATTCATGTGCAAAACACAACACAGTAAAATAGCTTGAATGTATGGTAAGCATTGGTGCTCCACTGGAGTCTCAGCGTTTATCGATCCTCTGTTGTCATCTGGCTCTGAGTTGATCCAGGCATTCCTGCCTTCTGTAATCTCAGCTGCTCTCTTCTGTTGTTGTCTGGCCATGTCTGCTAAACCATTGTCTGCAATGTCTAACTAGTGAACCCCAGTGTACATATAACTAGTGAGCCTAGTCCTCATGTACAGGGAAATCAGGAATGTTGACTGAATTCCAAAGAAATGAGGTAGCTAATCATAATGTTGAGTTACTATTGCTTTTTTCGATGCTTGTTCTGCCGGCCATTCCTAAATCCTTCTTGGTTCTAATGGAAAACTCTTACTGCACTGGCCCCAAAAACCCCTTGTCCACATTGCATAACCTATACATAAACCTACATGCAAAGGGTGAGAGGACATAAACATACACTATGACCTAGGCAGTGGGTCAGAGTGAACAACACTGAGCAACTTACTTAGTTCACAGGCATAGAAGTAGTAGTCCTCAGGCATTGAAGTCCTACCAGAAGATCCCCATTGGAAGGATATTATTATAAAGGCAACAGCAGAGATACTGAGTACAAGCAATGCCATCTTCTTGTCAATAGTGAACACCCCCATCATAGCTCTCATTTTTGCTTTTTTACTGTGTACCAGGCACTTGGGAACAGAGATCCTATGCTCGGAATGTTCCAAATCTCTTTGTCTCATGCATATCCAGCCCGTTTTGTATATTACACATACATATACATAGATGTATATACATTCCATTCCAGATCACTTTTAAGAGGACTGAATCTTTCATCGTGCAAATGTACATGCATCCTATGCACTGTTGTGCTGAAGAGACCATTCCTAGAAGGAATGAATCCTCCATGTGCAAACATGCACACATCTTGTGCACTCTTGTGTTGAAGAGTCCATTCCTATATATGTTATATGTGGACTTTATCCACCATTGTGCAAATGTTCACACATCTCATGATCATTCACTGTGCATAAATGGTGTTGAAGAGTTGATCCTATACCTAAGTGGACTGTGTGCCACTTGAAATTATGTATCCATCCCATTCACTTTTGGACTTGCAGCTGATCTGCTGAAACTTCTACAGCTCCTAAAATTCAGTCTACGTAAAGTAGCTGTTGTCCTGTGCAATTAGCAGTCGAATATGTCCATGCTTTGTCACTACACAGTACAGTTACCCTTCTCCATGGTCATGTAGCAAGCTTGGGGAAGTGTGAGACTTTGCACAACATTTTGCGCTTGATTGCTTGATGCAAGATTGACCTGGACAGATATGCTCTGAAAAACATGCAACTGTTATCCATTAGTTGAATAAGACAAAGCATGACTATTGGCCATGCAGGCATAAATTACATATCATTGGCCTTGTGCATAATTATGCAATTCTTTGATACAGATAGTAGGACCTAATGGGTTAACACTTATAGTATTTATAACTTCCCATTATGCATTTCGATTAGATACATACTCACACTAAATTTGCACATGCCATTTGTGAAAGTTTAACCATCCCTGAGTGCCCAGGATTGGAAGGTTGAGAAGGGACTTGACCAGGGAGCTTGTTTGGGACAGTCTAGCTAGCCAGACTATAAGGCCAATGCAATATTAATTAAATTTCATGTTTCTCATCCCATCCCTCATATATAGCTATGTACAATTTCCTAGCAGTGGGCCAGAGCTGACAAACACACAATGGATATAGCAAATTATATTAATTCTGCAATGAATACCAATAGAGTAAAACCTGTCTAAGACTGCCACCTACAGGCCAGATATATATAACTGGCCTTTATAGAGAGGTGGCTGCATATGCATGGCAAAGGTAGGTTGCACTGTTTAGATACTATGTTGATGTCAATTGGAACCAGGGAGGTTAGTGGTTTTAGAGAGGTGGCTACCTTATGGCCCATCTTGATAAGTTCCTGGACTACACTGTATTCAATTTGCTTAATCTTGCAGCTTTAGAGAAAGTACAGACACATAATTATGTCTGAAATGCAGCCTGGTGCAGCTTTATATGACCTTTTTATATACAGAGAAAAGCCTAGGCTATCATTAAGAGTAGATGACTTCATTGCTGTACATGTGTTCCTGTCTGGGAGGGTGGGGGTTGCAATCCACTATTATATATACATAAAGCTTGTCAATCAGGTACTCTTTTGCTACTATGCAATATATAAGGCTGTGCAATTGTTTCCTATGTTTATATTTACCTGCCCACCCATGTGGCTTTGCAGCCACTTCCCAGGATGAGAAACAGGAAACTTAATTGCTATAATTATGGCCTAAAGTCCTGAAAGGCTATATGAGAAATATTGGGCTTCCAGCCAGCAGCTAATATGGTAGCTTAATTTTCATTCCAAATCATATACAACCCATGCTTCAATCCTGTTTGCAAATGTGTGGCACCTAGTCCATGGCCTAATGAATCTGTGTTGCAAGGTATCAATGAATACATTGGCCATAAGAATGGTTGTGACATCTCTCAATACCTGCTCGTGCTAGTTGTAAAAACTGATTCAGAATTTCGTCTCCTTAAGCTGTTAATCATCCTATCCTCCTCCTGGATTGCTGCAACTGTCTCTATTGATTGTAAGCTTGATCCATAATAGACATGATACAGACACTTTGCTAAGTATATAAGGTCATTGACACTTAAACTGACAATAAGCAAATGAGTCAGACGTCATTTATCACAAGTATATCATTACCACGATAGTCTGCTTGTCCATGCATGTGAACACAGAACTGATGTTCACTTGGATCCAGATTGAAAGACAGATTTGAATCCAAATCAAACATGCCCATGTAAAAGGATCTGCTATGTAATTATAAGCCGGATCTGATCCAGATAAAGGTTTGAATTCCCATATGAACGGCACAAACTGCCAGATTACAGTGCCCAAGCGAAAGAAGGGCTAATTCCTGTCTTTAGTCCATGTTACGATGTGAATTCCAAACCAGAGTGATAGATAGTGATAGATAGTTTTGGTCACTGATTGTTGAACCTGATCCTTTAGGTATGGCCGGCTTATAACCTTCACTGGAAAGCAGTGGTGCTGAAAGAGTTCAGCCATTTCCAATAGTCTAAGAGTTCAGCGCAAATAATAAGAGCTTCCTTTAAATTTGTTTACAACTACACATTAGGTTTCCAGTGGGCAGTGGTGTAATTAGTTTCCAGCTGCAGATTACCATGGACAGCTAATCTCTGCACAGTTCCACATCATCCCCAGCAGCCGCCATCATACTAGCTTTGTAATTAACTAATATATGGATGACAGAAATATCTGCACTGAATAGCAGTATACTGCAAAATAAACCTGGTCATCTTCACTGATTGGGGCTTTGTTCTTCTGTGGGGTCACCATTTTTGACACCCACATGCTAATGATGACAACAGTAGGAGTACGTATGTACATCTAATCTTGGCCTCTACCTCAGCCTTATCAGTTTAACTTCTTCTTTCAGTGCATGCAGAAGCTCAAAAATTAACTGATATTAATGACATTTAATGTAGCTATGGTAGGAAAGTTCTGAGGTCTGAGAAATGTATATGCTGAAATAAAATATAACTCGTTACCCTTGTGTGTCTTCTAACTTCCACACGTACATGGATTACTATCTCCAAAGCTTAACTGCTAGAGGGAGTACGTGGGTACTCTTTACCACATCTTGTTGCACAGTCACATTCACACCCAATGGGGCAGGACCTCACTCCTCGAGAAATCATAACCTACAGCATGTGCAGGAGTGTCAGATATGAACCTGTATGAAATATAATTATGTTAACTACATGTGCTGCATGTGACCTATGTGTATGTACATCATGGCAGGAAGTAATCATATATGAAAGGCGCATGTACATAATGATACTGAATATTATGTATGTGTAGGAAGTTGCCATGGTAATGGATGGTATGTGGTCTACTGCTTAAGTCCACATAGATAGGAAGGAATTGAGAAGCATAAATGTACTTGACCTTGAAATCTACCATAATACAAACGTGTGATATTCTTCAGCCCATGGAAGCTAGGACATGCAGTAGACTGCCAGTCTATAGTTGCGAGCAAGACAGTCTGGACACAGTAGGCAAGCAATCTAATGAACCAAGAGACTGGAGAGAGGTACCGGTGTCCTTCAAATGTTGGAGCAGTTCCAGTTGAGAGACTTAGCTATCTTTCACTACACAAAGTGAAATGAGGAAAGAAAGGAAATCGATCCAACTACCTACAAATCTCCTGTCCAGTAACACTTAGAAGGATATGGGCTAGAAAGGTGAGGGAATTAAGCCATTATTCCCTTTCCCTTCCTAACCCATATATCCTCTTCCTTTCTATTGTGCAAACATGTGCATATGCAATTCTATGCATATATTTTCGAATTGTCAATTGTGTATACACTGCACTTCTAGCCACACATGGATGAAATAAAAAAACAGATCAGGAGTGCCAGTCCAGAACCACAGGAAGGTGCTTTGTATGCAGTCTAATATGTGCTGCATCACCTGTGCTTGTTTGTTCACCCGATCTGCCAGGTCTTGTTTATCCAGGCCCACAATATGATGCCAGAATCGTCCTGCACTTGCTACTCCACGAGGCCACACCTGGAAGTCATACATAACTGTAGTACACAGACATGCCGCATACCTTGCTGAACCTGTGCTGAGAACAGTAACTTGCTGTTAGCACATAACAGAGATATACTGTAAAGATGCCTTAGAGGTCACATATTAAAAGGGTTCTATGGAGCTTGTGAAATGGATTGCTGTATAATTATAAATGATTGGCTAAGTAAACTGATGTAAAGATGCACAGGAAAACACTACATAAATCTTGTTTCTGAACTTCTAGTTTACATGTACATATTGTCATATGTACATGTACACACGGATGTACCAAAATATGATTATATTTATGCATACACACATAGGACTCCCATATGTTTACCAATAAACAAAGTCAAAATCTCACATGAATTATACATATATATGTCCTGTGCACTGTGCATGTGTCCTTGGCTCTCACCTGCCCTGCCATGGAGTCCATGAGATATTCATCAAGTGCTTTGTCATGCAGCCAGTGTGCATCCGGTGTTTTGGAAATTAGATAGTGCCCACACTGCCAGACTTTGGTGTACATATCACCCCACATGGTAAATTCACCACCGAGGATTAGATGCTGGTTTGGGTTCTATGAAAGTATAATGCAGGAGGGTTACCTAATTAATTTGGTAACCATACCCATGTTCATGCAGGGTGTATTGGATAAATTATCATGACCATGTCCATCCAATCCAGTTTACAGATAATGGAATAGGGGCTGGCTCAGATGCATGCTATGCCAGTATATCTGATTGTCGTGACTAGCAAAGCACGTCAAACACTGCAATGTCTCACAGTTAAACTAGGTGTTTAGACTGTATACAAACTGATTTCAGAGTAGATTAAAATCTATTTGGCATGCTCTTAGTCATACCCAAACTGATTAAGACTCATGCAACTCACCTAACGATTCAAGTTGAAATCGGCACAAATCAATGCATGGCAGTGACTTGGACAGACAAAGAAACAAATAGTTTGCTGGCAATTTGGGGTACTAACAGTAAACTGTCGAAACCAAGTTTGACAAATCAATCAGCATGACAAACTAGTGGAAGCAGTTTTAGTGTGATCACTCTAATGTATAGATCTTTCATAGCAAAGGGGATAGTACATGACAAACCTGACATTGCACAACCACACAACACAGGTTATATGCACTAACATTTTTATTCTCCATTCCCAATGGTGAGTTCCACAGATACCAATGGTCTCGTGGTCCATAAGGGGCGTCAAAGTAGTACCACTCTTTACGAGACTCTATGCTGCAAAATACATGCACATGTGACTGTGATAGCAACACTCATATATACAGCTGACTTAGCCAGTGCTGTTCGACTTCCTACTCACCTAGGATGTCCTTTCTTTGCATAGTAACTAGCGGACCTGTCAGTCCAGGCTTGAAGGACAAGACCAGGAACATCCTACACAGATAAAATAAGTTAACAGGTGCTATGTTCAAGCATATGTAACTAAGAAGACAACATTAAACTCATGAATAGCTCACCAGTTGAGAGCTATCAAATGCCTCCTGCCATGCTACTGGTATTCTTCCCTTGTCCATTATAAATTTGGCAATTTCACTTTCTAAGCTATTAACACCTTATTTTTAACGAGGAAACAGAGGAAGAAAGGTATAAATGCATGGTATATATGTATTTTGCATTGTGCAATACATTACTCCGAATTGTAAACCAATTGCATTATGAAAAGGATGCCATATAAAATGGAAGAACATAATTACTGTAATTCCAAGGGTGCATAATGACACAATATCCTTAATATATTTAATCTTTTCGAGTCTGTGCGTCTGCTTGTGCGTGGCATTAAAAACGGGCATTTGATTGGACGACGCAATGACGTAACCATGTGCCCCATCGTCAGCTGTCTCTTAGACACTCCACGCACCTCAGTTTGGGCCTCCCAGGCACGATGCACACTTGCACAGCAGTTTGCTGTTATTTTCTGGTGTGAGGGAACTGCTCTGGCTACCAGTACGTGGGTATTTCGTTTTGTTATTTGGGTACTTTAGCTGTCAGCGTTCTGGGCTGCTGAAAGCCCTTTCTCTGTGGCGAAGTAAGCTACTGGGCAGAAAGCTTGCTTGGCTTGGGCACCGCCTTATTGGCTAAGGAAAGACATGACCAAGCAATTCTTTTAACATGGTGTATATAGGTGTAGCTAGCTATAATGTGCATGCAAGTGTATGACAGTGGCCAATGTCAGTGCAAACAAGATCAGCACTATACCCAGGCAGTGTCATCCAGCTGCAATCACCCAAATGGTGATGGATGGCCTGCATTGTCCACTAGGCGATGCAATGTGAAGTGAGCGCGGCTGAAGGCTGCGCTTGCTTGTATAAATAGATATTACTAGCAAAGAGGCCAGCCTTCAGCGAACTACAGCACCTGACGCGTGTCCCCCAATGCCCTCAGCAACCATGTTACTGCTACAGCTCAAAATGATGATTATCGGCTTATATTCGAACGTGGGATGACAGCCAATCAAGTCCAATAAAAACCGGGAACAATAATTGGAAAATGGTGGTCGTCCGCGAAGGAAAAAGCGGAAATGAAAGGATAACTTGCTGCGAACCGTAAGACGGGCGATGTCAACCCCGCTATAACCTGACCCCCAATGCCCCCAGCAACCACAGCGAGTTTGACGGCGATGGAGCAAGAAACATGCGCGCATATCCTGGACACACAGACAGACACTTTCGGCTTTATATATTAGATAGGTAAATAATCTGGGTTGACATCGCCCGTCTTTTGGTTCGCAGAGAGTTATCCGTCCATTTCCACTTTTTCCTTTGCGGAGGACCGCTATTTTCTAACTGTCGTTCCCATTGACTTCTGGTTTTTGCCAGACTTGATTGGCTGTTGTCTGCAGTTGAATTTAAACCAATAATCATTTTTGTAGCTGCAGCAGTAACATGGTTGCTGAGGACATCGGGGAACAGGCGTCCGGCGCCATAGCTCACTGAAGGCGGGCTACTCTGTTAGTAATAATAATAGTAAAACATTCAATTAAGCAACATACAATAGTACATTGTAAAGATATTGGTAAGAGACTACACAGTAAGGTTTTGATACGATGAGGACAGCCCTGTCCAATCTGCCCCCTTGCCATAGCAAGATCTGCAGCCCCCAAGTCAGTTTGCATGTAATGGGTGATGTGCTGATGACCTGCTGCTATGGAGGTACATAATGAATAATTGCCATGAGGCAAAAATGCAGTGGAGTGGTGCCTCTCGGTCAACAATGCTGCAAGGCCCAAGGAACACAGTTGCACAGAGGCCAGATCCTCCTGTGCAGGACATCACCAGTGTGATGACAAAGGCATGTTTAACTTCTCTCTTCTCCTGCCTGTAATGGCGGTAGCAAGTGATCATCTGGGCTGTCCGTTTGAGGGGCAAATGGATCAAATACCATTACATCAGTAAATGATTGCTCAAATGTTTCACCCTAGAAGCCATGCACACTGCAATGTCTAGAGTCTTGTCTCTCTGGGATGGTCAGGTGGCATCTAGTTGTACCTTAGGCAGAGTGCATGATGGTGCATTATCCATGGCTGTGAGAGGTAATGCTCAGCCACCCAGTTGAAGGCATCCATTCACTGCCAATTACGGCAGATCTTTGTAAATTTTGAAGCAGGGTTTCACAGTTAATTCTCTTGATAAGATTGACGCTCCAATCACCATTTTGCTGCAGTATAAGAACAGTTGGCAGTGATGTCAGTCATGTGTGAGAAGCTGTGCCCTTATCCGTTGTTGTTGAGTTCACCAATCCCAGCAGATTTCAATCCATCAATCAGCCAAATGGACAGTATCTCCTATGCAGGAGATTGTCCTTAACAATGCAGCAGCAAAGAAATAGTTCGTTATGTGAGTGTTACATACATACATAGCATTAGATCGTCATTATATAAAGTAGATTTCATTGTATATATAATGCATATATAATTGTGATCCCATACATGTGTATAAATAAGCATGCATGAACAAGAGTCACAGTAAAATTCCTTTGCTGTACGTAAGTATCAAACTATCTTACTTTTGAGGTTGCATTTTTGAAAGAAAAATCCATTCGAAGATTCATCAGCACCCATATGCACATACTGATCTGGAAAGATCCCCATAATCTCCTCAAACAGCTTTTTCAAGACTGACACTGACTGGCCCTGTGTGAAGTTTGAAGAAAAAGTTAAATACTATCACTGCTAATTCAATGATCAAAGGACAAAGTACTATTTACTGTAATGCAACCTTGCCATGGTAACGAACCACTATCAGTAAACTTCAATATGTACTTAAGAGGTATGCATGCCCCTTGTAATGTTCATAGTCTTGTGCCCATCCTTCAGCCTGTCAACATCATTGCTTGATACAGTATAGTAAGCTGAAATACAATTCCGAGTTTAATGTGGCTAATACCTTGCTGACAATACACTGGTACAGTATGGTACAGCCAATTTAGTAAAGTATGAATATTTGAATCATATACATGACGTAGTGTTAGGTAGTTCAAATGCTTATTCTCACTGTTACACTGCTATCTTAAAAGCAGCTGCAACATACATTAGGTCAAACCTAACTAGGTATAATACTACTGGCCTGTTTGATGTGCATTATGAAATGTAATTCACAGTGTTCGTTCACATGTCCAAATATGGATACCATTTATGTAATCATTAATAGCAATTTGTATTTATTGCATACTGTATACTGCACTCACTCCTGCATCGTTGTACACTTGACCCGTTGCTGGAAAGCCGCAAAAGGACACCTTCTCACTCAGACACCGCATACCACTAGCATGGCCTCTGTGCATGCAGGCCAAGCAGGAAACACAATGTCAACAACAAGTGATTCACTAAATATAAATCATTAGTCACCTCAATATGCAATATATAATAACTATGGACAATAATTGTAGCAAACAGGGAGCTGTAGACAGGCCTGCTCTATTTTATAATTATTATGCTGACACGTCATACACTGACACATTGAATGCTGGCATGTCATACACTGACTCATTGAATGCTGGCATGTCATATACTGGCACATTGAATGCTAGTCTGGTTAGCTAGTCATCCCAGTAAGAGCCAGATTCACAGAAGGGAAGGGACGGTCTAGCGGGCATAGCGATTAGTTCACACCTTAGAGTTATCTATGTCACACTTCCAATCATACAGTTCGCAACTGTTGGTGGCATGAATATCATTCATCACACCTTTGTCCACATTAGCCAATGGGCTGAATAACAAATATAGATATACTGTATCTGCTATAAACACACTGTCCCTTGTCGAATAAACATTTTGTAATTTGCAGTCATTGAAACTGGTCAAGGAATGGAAAGTACCCACATAGGTGATGAATAGTAAGAGTCTCAGACAAAATATACATCATTAGAGCGAAGGCAAATCATTGGAGCACCTTTAAAAAGGGAGTACCATATTGATAGCCACTTTTGAATTGACCATGTGAACAGCAGTTTGACACTAGCACATCTCATGCTCACTGAAGCCCATTGCCACACCAACTGAATGCAAACAAACAGGTACAAGGCATTGAGGGGAATTATAGATGAACGAAGCAAAGACAAAGACAAGACAGCAGCGAGTGTTGCTGGTCTTGTTCCATGCTTGATTCCCTGGTTGTCGCACTGCAGCCATACTGCAGCCACTTCAATCAACATTAAGAACTCTTCCTGTCCATGACAAATCTAATGCTGGAAATTGGAGAGACAGGCAAGTTGTCACAATTAGAGTACGTTTGAACAGATCTTTTCATTTGGCAAAAATTGGAATGACATACTGTGAGTAAGGCATAGCTTTTTCCAAAGGCAGCCTGGCAATGTTAAACTAGGTATAAGTGTCTGTCTTGGTATAACTGCAAATAAAATGG
The DNA here is from genome assembly GCA_964019415.1 of Ianthella basta. Lineage (NCBI taxonomy): Eukaryota > Metazoa > Porifera > Demospongiae > Verongiida > Ianthellidae > Ianthella > Ianthella basta. The sequence continues at coordinate 4,346,051 of OZ025875.1, forward strand.
TATCTCTGAATAGGCTTGTTTCTATATTTTTAAGTATGTTTAGCAACACTATATACTTATGAGGCCATCCATTTGTATACTCCTCCACACACACAGTGTCCTTATATATTGGAAATAAGCATACATTCTATACTTACGGGATATCAATTTCAGGAATGACCCTGATCCCTCTGCTCTTGGCATACTGCACAACCTCCTTGGCATCTTCCTGCGTGTAGTACCTTTCATCTTTATCGTAGCAGGAAGTGATCTCAGGGAAGCTATATGCACGAAATGTACAATATACACAGAATCATCCAATACAGCTATATGCATGTTCATACACAGAGAAACATAGAGTCAGTCCACTTCTTGGATACCACTGTTGCATGAAATTACTGGTTTATGGTAACGCGATAAGAAACTTCAGGTGCATAATATTGTGCCACTGATGATGATAGCTACATAGCTTTTGAAACATTTGGCATTGAATTAGCTTGTTCTTCAAAAGGCTAGTGAAGTTTCTTATTGTGTTACCATGTCTATACCATAAAGGGTTCTTTGCAATACTGGTCCATATTATGTATACATAGCAGCTGCAGCAAAGATGTTGAATTCTCAACATGCACTTTAGAGTAAGTAATTGGTTAGTGATAGCCTCACACACATCCAGGCCTATTTTAGATGGGGAAATAGGCTTGGACCTTTGCCATACAATGAGTTGTGCAGGTTGCTGCCCACAGTGCAACCTAATCATAATGTATTCTTGTGTTTACGTCACTTCACACCTTATATGCATTAACCAATACAATGACAGACAGCATATACAAACATGCATAATTTTCCTGACTAGCAAGAAAGCCCGCCTTTGCTCCAGTGCGTCGACGACAGCACACCAGCACCTGTCTGCCGACGCCAGCATGTTGTGTGGCACCCTTCTAAGCTCGTGTCCCCCCACTCCCTTAACTGGCATGGTGCATATCAAGTTCGCCAAAGACTGGTAGTGAAAGGGTCGCTAATTTTAAAAATGGCATGTCGGCCTGTGGAGAACGGACAAAGGAATCACGCTGTTTGGCCACAAGGCAGCTAAATGAATGGCACCTTGCTAAAAACACTCCCGCCTAGTCCCTCAACTGGCATGGAGTGTCTTGAGCCGATTCCTTGTAAAGCGCCAATTTTTTGAGGTAACAAACAAACACACAAACAGAGATTCGGTGCATTATAGTAAGATTGTGTATTTTACAAGCTTGACTAAAATTACAGCACGTCAGTTCCTTCCATGCAGCTCTTGTCTTCCACAGCACTTCATGCACTGCTCTAGAGTCTCTTCTCACAGAAGAGAGAAGTCTGCACTAGATAAGCCACGCTAACTTTGCAGCCCAGACAAACAAGTCGCTTGAATTTAAATAACTCGTGGGTGCCGGGGTGCCTCTGAACTCAAACTACATCAGCATACTTTGGTACGTTCTATCTTGCAGATGGTCCACATGGACAGTGGACAGATTATGCAGATGGTGGACAGTGTGCAAATGGGCATGCAGACTGAGGATCTCTGTGGCTCAGGATGGTGGTCTCACCTGCATTGTTCTGCTGCCTCTGAATCAAGTAATTGCATGACTCCTGCAGGTCTTGGTCTGTCTAAGCCACACTTCTTTCCTGCCTACCTCACTTTGTCTCCTTTCTTGTCTATGTTTAAAAGTATCCCATTATACAATGTTGGAGATACAGCATTGCAGATGGCGTGAAAGATATGTAAAAAAGATGCCATACTCTGTTGAGTTTCAACTCTCCAGACCAGCCAGGGTAGTCATGCGGTGAAAGCACCCCTACCAAATGTAAAAATGCTTTGGCAGCTTTTGATTGGTATAACATACTGAACCAGGGTATACAGGATATACTATAGGTTGAGTGCGTCTAAATCCATATACACTGAATTGCCATGGTATAAGACATATACCCTATTGCAGGGGCTATCATTTGCGGGGTATATTGCCTTCTAGGTGGATTCGTCTGGTGAATTCAGGATGGCTCGGCTAGCATCTGGCAGCTTCTGTTTGTGCACTAATAATTTTACGGATTGTCATTGCCCAAACTACGCCAATTGTGTGAAAAACAAAGAGAATCATTCAGTTCTGAAGGAGAACATGTAAGACTTAGCTACCTACCATAGTAGGCTAAGGGAAGGCAGTGCCACAAAAACAAGGACAACAAGCAGCCCCAATGTACAGATGATGATAGTGATCCACACTGCAATTTGGTAAGGGAAAGGAGAATGGCCCATGCTTTGAATTCCTTATGGATGACAAATTAGAGAAGCTATAAGAGAGCTACAAGCCTGCCTGTTTAATGAGGGTGTTGTAGCTGTGAGGAAGTGGAACTAATTCTCTGTTCAGGGGGTTAGATTCTTTGTGGATCATCCAGGACTCTAGGAGGCTATCTGGAGGTGTGGGAATGGGCAATAACATGTGCCTCATCCCATTGGATGGGGTGTCCAGTGGAGGTGGAGTGTTCTGCTAGGGCTGAAGTGCCTACGTCACTGTTGCGTACTGACCTTTGATATTCTTTGATTCGTTGGGCTAAAGTTCTACTGGTTTGTCCTATGTAAGCTCTCGAGCAGTTTGCGCAAAGAATACGGTAGACGACACATGATCTTTCTCATTCGGGACCAGATCCTTGGGATGTACCAAGAGTCGTCGTAGCATGTTTGTTGGACAGAAAGTGATTCTGATCCCTAGTGGGGAAAGGATCCGTCTGATAGCCTTTGAGGTGCCTCGGATGTAGGGTGTGGGCAGTGGTGGTTGGTGCTTGAGAGGGTGAAGGTTGCTTTTTGCGATGAGTAGAAGTAACATTGAATGAAAGAGGTCGGGTAACCATTTCGGATTAAGGCTTGAAAAATTGTTTGTTCTTCCTGTGATCTAGTGACAGGGGATGATGTGAGGGCCTGTGCTCGTGAGTGCAAGATCTGTACTACTGCTATTTTGTGTGCTACAGGGTGGTGAGAAAAAAATTGCGATACTTGTTTGTGTGGGTCGGTCGGTGCGCACACACACACACACACACACACACACACACACACACACACACTTGAAACTGGAACTTGAAAAGAAGGCTACCCTGACGGGTAATGCCTTACTGCCACATAGTGGCAGACAAAGCTGCAGCCCAGTCACTCTGTCACCAAGGCGATCCAATATCAAACTAGGCTCCCTGCTACATGGGCAAGCATGGAAGCCCATTGTTGAGTGGTGCCGTGGACAAAACTGAGTCACCTCACTTCTAGTGCACAAAGATGGAAGACTATCTCCGATGGTCTTGCGTTCGAAAGTGGCACTCGCTGCCGACAAGGAACTGCAACGTTGTTACTGTGGGTCCCGTTCTAGTTGGAAAGTCCATTGAGCAGCAGAAAATGTGCCACCCCCCTGCTGATGTCCATTTGGGTGAGTGCCTTCTGAGGTCAAATGGCCCCTATGCCACCATTTTGATGACGTCACACACATACACACACACACACACACACCTCCTCCGCATGTGGGACATGTCTATGTAAACAATGTGTGGCCAATTTTGACCTAAGTATTTTTGATAGTACCTCCTACCAGCTTTGCTGGATCAGAGCGGGGGAAGCACCGAAAGGAAGACAAGGGACCGCTCTGTAACCCTGTGAATAAGCGTTGTTAATAATACTTTGTTACAGTTATACTGAGAATTGCAAAGCTACCACAGCTTGCTCGTGTTAAAACTGTCGGGTCACATAACTCTAGATAGGAAGAATGCACAGCATTATACTCATGCAAAAGTTAGAAAATTTACTTGACTAACCATTTCAGCCTTCAGTTCGGCAAGAAGCCTTCTCATCGACAGCGACACGACATTTTCCTGAAAGAACAAGGCGAAAGCCTATTAGCATGTGATGTCACGTGGTATTCATGTGACATTTTTGAAAAATGGCTGCCAATGTCGTGTTGCTTCCCGCAATTCGACGATTTCTCTCGAACGATTCGATCAAACCTCCACATTTAGGCTTGTTCCCATCTTCGAGAACGTACGTAGCTGCAAAACATTACCTCTTAAGTCGATTTTGCTCAGACCCTGCTGTCAAATCACGCGAATGTCACATGACAACGCGCGTGTAGCCATGGCAACACAGAAATTCACACCTTTTAGGTGTCATATTTCACTTTGTAAACAAACCAGACATGTCCCACATGCGTCTGTTCACCATGTCCCACTAGGGATGTTGGGCGGGTTCCAGAAACTGTGACACCGGTGCGGGGGTAGCTATGTTCACATTTCGACAGATGTGGATCCCCATTGCTGTCTGTCTGTGATCATCTTTGTCCAGTTGGCGATGCCCCTCACGACTTGGCTAATGAGGTCACACCAACTAAGGGGTGCTCCTCCCATTGGTCTGCCCCTACCAGTGGGCCTGCACCTCAACAGCTGTCTTTGTGGGTGACTGGTTGGCATTCTCCAGACATGGCCAAACCATTGAAGGCATCTCTGCTTGAGCTGATCCTCCACTGGCTCACAGGCGAGTCCATGAGCACAGAAAGCCAGGACAGGCGAGGCACAGACAGGCGAGAAAAATGGCACGGGCAGGCCATTTTTCCTGAAAATATTGGTCCGAGATTGGAATATTGGTCCGTCTTGTATAAACTGCATGCAGCAATTGCAGTAGGGTGGTAGCAAGCTTTAAACGCTCTAACGTCTAAAGGTACTATGGTATCAGCTTGCAAGGTCTCCCTCAGTTTATTTTACCCGGGGAGATACAAAATAGGGGAATGGAATAAACGGTGGCACCGGCAAACGAAGCTTCCCATAAAGAAGCGGGGACTGAACAGAGCATATAATTAACCTTGCTTCCTAGCGAAGGTGCGCCTACATGTAGAGAGCGCCCTCGACTTTTCCCATGTTTCGTCTTCTTCCTCTTATTAGCTAGCTAGCTATCTTCTTCTTTTTCTTTGACAGCCGTAGTGCACAAACCAGAGGGATCAGGAGAGTACTTCTCGCACCATATTGCATCCATTTTGTCTGGCTGCGTTCGATTGTAGGTTAGAAGGCGACGCAATTTAGTGCAGAAGACGGCGCTTGCCATGACTCGACTCCAACCGTGTTGCTTGGCCAAGCGGGGCAGACGCCATTTTCAAATTACGTAATTCAACTGGATGAAACCAGCGTGACTGGCACCATTGCGAGCAGCTGCGCACAGCTTCCGGAGACTCCTACTTTCATTGTTCTTCTCCACAGTAGAATTCTTCACCTTGCTCTATGACTTAGCATGGCATTTGGCTTGTGAAATGAATTTTTTACAATGTCAATACAACTTCTCAAATGCAAATTGCAGCTAATTCTATCAGGAGCTACACAAGGAAGTCAAAATAGCTAGCTATATTGTGCATCTCAGCTCACGCACCATAAAAAGTGCAGAGACTAGACAAAATACAAAATTTCTACACAAACTGTAAGGATGTAGGGATGGCATAAAAAGGACAGAAACAAGTTAGTGAAGGTTGTTACACAGTGGAGCATTAACCATCATCCCTACATTCAAGGGTGTAGGACTATTTACGGTGCAACATTCTTGCATGTAGGAACCATGGTTAATGCTTTACTGTGTCACAGCCTTTACTAGCATGATGCTGTCCTTTTTATACCATAAATGTCTACATCCTTACAATTCTTGTAGAAAATGTGTATTTTGTCTAGTATATACATAGTTCATTACAAACATGAAGCCATACGAATATCTAAAAGTGCAAACAATATAGGAGTGCAGCGCCCCAAAAAACTGGCAGAAGAGTGCTAGGAGGAGATTAAAAGATGCCTTAAAGGCTGGAAAGCTGTCATCTGCTTTGTTCTGAATTCATTTCTGTATTGATCGAGTTTCCATGGCCAGGAGTAAATGTTGCAAATGAGTGAAAAAACTTCTGCTACTTAAACTTCAAGATAAGCTTTTATGGTGCATTATGGTGCAGACTCTAATATAAAATGACAAGACTGTACACACAATGGAGACAGAGGGACATATTTTTGATACACATTTTACGCATTCTGCCCATGGGACGTCTATCAAAGATTGTTACATGAGGAAGCCATACATGAAAGCAAGCTGCAGTGTGCTAATTTCGCATAACGCCACTGTTTACGCTTTCACACCTCATAACACACTGCGTCGAATGGGGCTCTTATTTGCTAACCCAATCACTTTCTAGCCTTAAACAAACGTTTTGTTTACTGCTTCATCAAAATGCCTTTGATATTCATCACCTTGTGAACTTTCTCATGAACATTGGTTGGAATAATGAGTGCTTGGCACTTGGAAGCATGGTCATTAACATAAATTTATGCCTAGCACACGTGTATTTTTATGGCAGTGACATGTAATTGTGCACATAATGTCTTTAGTGATAGAGAAACCAAGATTCCCTTTCCCGAGTTCACTTGTTGGATCAAATTGAAGGTAGGTCTCGCCACTCCCAAGTTCTCCAGTCGTTTAAATCCTAGTACACTCTCTAAAAAGAAAGTTCTCCCTTCATACGCTGCTTGTAGGACTGTAGGACTTCTAATTATCTGCCCTAGTGCCGACTCAAGCGACGCCGACGCTTTATTCAGTACGAGAGGCCGCTTACAGCGATGCACTGATTGCTACGCGCCTCTCACCTTTCCCATTGTGCTCCGAGAAGAGCGTGTTCTCTGGTTTCTATAGTAACTTCAGTCAGGTTTGTTCAGTAAATTCATTCGACAGCGTACAAATTCAAGCGCTAATCGCTGCTGTTTGAATCGTAACAAGTCAGTTATAACATGGCTGCTCGGGTGCTTAGCTGATTTATCACACGAGGGCGCGAAGCGCCCTCGTGTGATAAATCAGCCAGCGCCCTCGTGGCCATGTTAAAACTAGTACTTATCCCTCCAGAACGCTTCAAGGCCAGCGTATGACATTGAAAATAGGCCAATAGATGACAGTTACCATGGCAACAGGATCTAATCATAATATAGGCTAAGCATCTGCATTACATGAAACTGAACATACGCTTTGCTTTCAATGCTGAAAATACAGAAATCTGAGAGGTGCCAGTGGAACACATTCATCTTCAGGTAGCTCATTGCATCCAGGAAGTTCAGTAGCAGTTCCTTAGGGACAAAGCGGCGCCTGAAGACATACAAACATACATATGTGCAGGATTGATTGAAACACAAAACGAAATTGTGGCACGTATACAATATCAACACATGTGTTGGTGTGAGTTCATGTGTGTGCATGTGTTCGTGTTGTGCCCCCTGATGCTACACATTCTGTGTTATGGTAAACATTTACCCAGTATCCAACATGAATCCTCTGTGCCGGTAATCAGGGTGATCTTCAATGTGTACATGAGAAGCTTTCAGACAACCACCTACAAACAGTTGAGTCACAGTCTCCAAACCATACCTACAGAAAGGGTATGCATGGGTCTCACAGAACAGACAGAACACATACCATACATGTTTCCATATTACAACCAAACTCACAGGGCTCCGAATGAGGTTTCAGCATTTATGATAATGCCCTTGTTAATATCCACAGTGACAGTATACTTGTAAGAGGTGTTCAGTGACAAAGTTTCATCATCTTCATCAATGACAATCTCAATCCTCCTAATGGTGTCATTTCCACAACCAGTTTCAGCATGCTTCTTTGAAATGGTTTGAAGAATAGAGTGATATCGCTCTATACCTTTATCCAGTATGGGGGATTCTGATGTGGTGTGAATTATGAACTGAGAGTACAAGCTAATGGTGAAATTGCTATCACTCAGTGAAATCTTCTGTGGTAGCGGCCATACATTGATGGAAGCTGGCAAGTGAGTCCAACCAGTGCCCTCAAAATATTCTGATGTACTTGCATCTTGCAAACAATTAAGGCACATAGAATGAATCAACGCAGACAGAGAGGCAAATGTGTTGTGAATTGTATGCTTCTCCAGCTATAGTCCAGCTACCAAATGTTTGTACTAACAAAAATTTCCTGTATAAGATTCTTCCTCAGATTAGGTAAGATGGCACCAAACAGATTAAATTACGAAGTTTTTATAGAAGCAAGCAAATGAGCCGTTGTGGAATGAAAAACTGGGTTCACTCTACCAGATCAATCCTAGATGACACATACACCAATTACACACCGACCCTTGACTGCAATCACAGCTCATGCTATTACAAGGCGGTAGTATGTCCAATGTACAATAGCAAATGGAGGCAGAATGTTAATTACATCAATCCTGAATCAGAATCAGGAGGTAAACATTTGTTTAAACATTTACAGAACTATTAAAAGTACTCCAACTACAGAGAGATATTTAATTAATTTTAAATCAGTTGGGGGGAGGAGAGTGATGGCTGGCCTCCGAATGGGGTGTCTACCGTTGTCTGTAGAAACTGGTCCATACACTAGTGCCCCATACCAACAGAGGGGGTGTGTCGAATGTGATCGGGGGAAGGTGGAGGACCAAGCATACCTTTTATGCATATGCCCGGTTTTTCAAGACCTGAGACAACAGCTCTTTAGTCATTGTATAACTCTGTGTCAAACTATTTTTACCAACAAACGTTAGAAGAAAAAGTGAAGTGTATTTGATGCAATTATGGCACATACATTGTAAACCTACTCATTAAGCTGTATTCACGCAGACAAACTCTTTTGTTTAGATAGCACACCATGCAAGCAACACCTACCCTCAAAGTTATAATAGTATGTATGTCCATCACTCAGTATTCTTATACTATAGTTATTTTTTCCTTTTATCCCATCTCCTGACTGCTCCACACTTTCCTTTTTCTTTCCTGTGAGCAGTTATCCTCTGTTTTAGCTGGGCAGCTACAGCAGCTAGTGTTTGCCGCAATAACTTAATTGTGATCGGACGGGTCTAATGCCGTACGCACACTTAAATACCTCTGCCCTACTAGTGTAGAGGGGAAGACAGTGTTACGGTGAGATCTGAAGGCCGATTATGTAGATGGCGTCCGATCATTGATGCCCCGCACCCAGTACGATAACCATGCATAGAAGTCGGCAAAAGCTACTTAGTTGGATGTTGCGTAGTCAAGGTCAGATCGCCATACATAAATTAGAGAAATAGGAGAAGAAAGACTAGCCCTTACAATTACAATCTTGCCGGTGTGTAGCTAACATGTGGTTAGACTAGTCTGATGTAGCTATCCGATGTGATGCTTACAACTTACTGGTTGTATAGATGACTCTTTTAGAAGCAATCAGCCACCACAGGTATCCTAACACAATAAGGCAAAGTGCTCGGAAGCAGGTACTCTCTCGTACACGTTTCCCTTTAAAGCAGACTGAACACATTTCAGCGCGGGACTCAACCAAAGTTAGTGGATCCTTCCAGTATTTCTTTGTAAAAGCCACTGTATGTCAAAAGCGACCCGCTTTTGTTATCAATATATATTTCCGCAGTGCAGGTGTCCCTATTCGCTGGGCTGGAGCGCCGGACTAGTTACTGGGCTTTCTGGTAGCCTGTCCCTCCCTCGTGTTCGGCAGTTTTGGATTTAACTATGAATATCATTAATGCTACTAGAATAATACCCCACCCATATTATATAGGATGACTCCGGGAGTTAGTATTCTACCCAAGCGCATCCGCGGTTTTAAACTTGGCAGCCACGAAGGATGGGCGGCTGCTACCTCGGTCACAGATGGAGACGATTGTGGCTGCTACCCCTCTTGTGTGAGGAAGCCGAGAATGAGGTGGCCGAATTCATATAAATTCAGCCGGAAATCATGAGAATTCGAACAGCGACTGTGTTAGAACGAAGAAGGCTTTGTTTGGATTTTCCATGGTGTGAACATCAAGCCCTAACCATCCCCTGTTCACAACAGAACGTCAAAGCTATAGCGTTCGACGGTCGTGCGGCAGCGCTATGGGACAATGGGGTGGGTATGAGAATTCGGCCACCCACAAAACTGACACCAGGTGCTTCAGCTATGGATCTATAGCTCGTTTGAAAGCGAAACACCACTCGATTTGCGTTATAAATTATTATTCTTTACTGTTTGTGCATGAATCGCTCGCCCCCTATACAAATCGGCAGGTACATAGCTCGACCGCCGGTGTCACAGTTTATTTTACCCCCCGTATAAAGTATCCCCCCGGGTAACCGAAGGTTGGTTAAACGACACAGAAATGCTGATAGAAGCTAGTAAAAATGCACCCTACTGCAGGATGAGACTTACCACTACCAGAAGAGACTGTTAGGTGATGATATCTGCGAACCCTGCACTTCCTTCGCAGTCCTTGCAGAAGACCACATCGATCTTGTTAACTGACGACCGCGGTGAGGTTTTTGTCCTTCTACCATGGCTGGGATGCTTGTGTAATCCTCTGGGTTCTCGAAGAATGTCAAGAGGGCACTACTACAACGAGCAGAAGTGTTTGAGTAGCAGTACGGCGTGCAGTTTCGCAAACCGGTGGACATCGATGTGCAGGTACGTCGACGCTACAGCCTGAGCATGTGAGGAGCATGAAACGGTCTGAATCTTAGCTACTGCTTGTCAAAGCAGGATTGATGACTGTCAGAACAACCCCTCGAGGTGAAACACGCCAAAAAGAGTTAAGAAATACTCAGAAATTCGAAGTCGGGGGATAAAGTATCCTAGTTTATTTTACCCGGGGGGATACAGAACTGGGGGGATGGAATAAACCGTGTCACCGGGATTTCACGGAACGGAGCGGAGCGGAACGGAACGGAACTAGGGTCTAAAATACGGAACGGAACTAGGGTCTAAAATACGGAACGGAACTAGGGTCTAAAATACGGAACGGAAATGGGCGGGGCGGAGCGTGGGCCACCGGGGAAAGTTTTGGTGTAATATTTTGGACACACCGGGGACTGCGAGGTACACATGACACACCGTACCTCTCTAGTCTCGTTCCCAGCCATTTTGTTAGCGGAAGTGGTGGGCTGGGAACGAGTCTAGAACCTCTCCTGTTTGTGCAGCGTCCGCTTTCCCTGCATGTGTCGTATGCATGGCTGCTGAAAGTCTTTTATACCAGTACGCATTCGTTATACACATTGCCGTTGCGCTATCAAGGTGATTTTATACACAAGACACACTGTATTGTACAGTGCAAAGGCTAACCAGCACAGCAGGTACAGCTTCGGCTAGCTAAGGCCAGGCAAGGCCAGAGAGCGCGGCCGGCAGGCAGAAACTGGAGCGCTGATACAGTTTCGGCTGGCTACACAAGGACTAAGTGGGGTATAGGCGGGAAGTGGGCTGTCGTCTGATGGTTCTCTTGCTTGGTGTCTCTGAAGTTGCATCGGTCCAGTAGAGTTTCGTACTTACGCTTCCGCTGGACGGCGCGCCTGTCAGGAAGTGGCGGATTCAGAGTGGTGCCTGGGGTGCCCAGGCACCTCCTGTGATGTTCTCAGTAGCAGAAACTTGTTAAGGTAGCATCACTGGCTAAAAGCTTCCTTTAGGGTACATTACACATGGGCGGATTTAGGGGGGGGTCCAGGGGGTCATGTGACCCCCCCCCTTAGCCTAGACCCTAAGATTTTTTCAAAGCAGAAAATGACAGTAAGCAGTATTTATGGCATAGAAAGGGCTATGAATCAACTATGAAACAATCATTTTTACCATAAACCTGCCCGATGTGATTGTACAGTAGTCCAATATGCCAAAATTGGCTTTTACTTCAATGCCACCCGCTGGCGGCCATCTTTATGACGTCACAAGCGTTATTTTATTGCAATAAAGATGGCCGCTCAGACGTGTGAAGTTCGAAAAAATTACTTGGTGACCCCCCCTTTACAAAATCCTGGATCCGCCCCTGCATTACATTTGTGTATGTATCTCTCAAACCATGCAAGCAACAACCTTGACCATTGAACAAAGGCTAATCACTGGATATTATGCCTACCAGCCTTCTACCAGCCTTCTACCACCATTGTTGATTGTTGACAACAATCCCGCGCAAGTCACGCTCATGACTTAGCCTTCCCTCATTAATGTTCACTCTTGTTGAAGCCACAAGTGTTTCACTGGTGGCGGATACAAGAGTGACTAGTCATCTTGCATTCCATCAGTACACCACACTGATGAGCCCCAATCAGGGCGAAACAGCTGTCTGTGGCTCTTCCATCTTTGTAGGATGACTAGTAATGGGGGAGGGCGATCATTGGTTGCCATCAATAGGGCTCCGGCCCCCCAGCCTCCTGAAACACTTCGGTGTAGAAGGCTGGTAGGCGTAATATCCAGTGATTAGCCTTTGTTCAACCTAGCCCGGCCTGGCCGTTGCAGTGGCTTACTGCAATGAACCGACCTCTCAACCTTAACCATTGCAAATGTAATTGACATGAACATTCCCCACAAATTGGTGATATTACTTAATAATATTGATCAGTACTTCCCTTAATGAACCTACCAAATTGGAAGTGAGATTTATTACTTCGAGTGAGGTTGAGCAGTTTCAGGAAAATATTATCTTCTTCTGTTCCAAAGGCTGAATATGATCAAACCTGGGATATATGCAATCTACGTGTGCAGTAATCTATGGCAACAATCTAGCACTTTCCAATTTAGGTATTCCCTGTTCCTTTCCAAATTGCAAAACTCACAATAACTCGCTCAAAGATACAATCTTCCGAGATTGCTGCCATAGTTCTCTGCATATGGGTGCATGCTTCATGGCAAGAGATATCACATCTGGATTGGTTGAAACGAGCCACACTGTTAAAATTCAGTGTGATGATCACACACATTAGCGCTCACACCAAAAGTGTGATTGATCCCACCATTCATTCGGTGTGATGGTCACACTGAATCCGTCATTATCGCTATTGCAAATCGTGCGCTGCCATTTTCTTGTACAAATGCACAATGTATTAACATATAATTATGTACAAATGTATGCTTACAGAAATGTGAAGAGATTCATGGACTAAATCTAAGTATAGGATTGCACACATTCACTCTAGCACACAATGTGTACTACTACTAATATGTCACAAAAATGCTTGATCGATCTGCATGCACACATTTAAGCACATATGCACACACACACACACACTTTTTTTTTCAAATGTCACCAATCATTATTATAATCAAACCCAGTACGAAGACTGGTCAAGCATGCATACAGGAAACCAACAGAGTAAGAAAACTAACGAAGGTGACATACAGGTACTCAACACTGCCAAAAAAATGCTTTGTAAACAAGCAAGCACAGTATAGTTAAGATACCTGTGGACTAGTTAAGAGAAAAAAAAATAAAAAATAAAAAATAAAAAAAAGAAGAAAAAAGAGGTAAAGATAAAACAGACAAATGTGGTGAAGGAAGAACAGACAACAGGTGAATGAGTCAACAGTAAAGCAGTATAGAGATATCATGCAAGAAAGAAAATCACTGGCACCAGTTACGTTTGCACCAAATAGTGTAAGAGCAAGTAATGACCTGACGAATCAGATCAAGTTCGAAACATTGCCTGTCCTTGGTCGTGGGTCGAAGCAGACTGTAGAGCTTCTGGAAGCCCTCCATGCACAGAAAACCTCTCGACCCAACCTCCAGTGTAATGATGTTGGTGAGGTGGGTGCGAGAGCAGGCACTCCTGAGGGACTCGTACCGCTGAACCTTCCTCACGGCAGCATTGGTGAGGTTTGTCTCAAAGGGCACAGTCAACTCTACCAGGTGGATGGTCCTGTTGTTCCAGAAAACTATGTCTGGGCGCTGGTCAATGATGGCGATGTCCTGAGGGAAGTTGTACTGGCCTTGAAGGTCAGCTGTGATCTGCATTCCCGATGGCAGGTGGTGCTTGCAGAAGTTGAAAATGACTGCAAGGACATCGTCATGTCTGGCTGTGTAGCGCCTCAGGTCAAGGGCTTTCCGGCAGGAGGTGAGGATGTGGTCCAGAAATTGGTGCTCACCACAGAGCTGGCATCGCGGTGAGGACAGCTTCTTCCACTTGTAGAGGTTGGCATTGTGTGGAAGAGTGTCCGTCACCGCATTGAGGGCGAACTTGAAGCACCACTCTGGTAAAGTTGAGATAGCTGTGGACCAGGTCTGGGCTGCACGTCCCTCAAACTCCCGCACAGTCAGCCCCTGCACTGGTAGGCTGGTGGTGTGGGCTAGCCGTGCTGCGGTGTCCTCAGCCTGGATCTTGGCCTTCACTCGAGAGACTACACACTTCCTGGAGGCACCAGGGTCCTCCCTCATCACCTCCACCACCTCCTGGTGAGGTCGAAACAAGGCTCTCCGGAGGTTGGCCTCACGGAGAGTATCTTGGGTCGCAATAGCCTGAACAGTGGAGTCCCTGGAGTACATTTGAGACCCAGCTTTAGCTGCATGGATCTTCTTGTACACAGTGACGAGGTGTGGCAGTTCAAGTCCACCATTGGACTTTGGGAGGAACAGGCGGTTGGGGTCGGCTGACCTGGACAGGCCACTCCACTTTTCAGATACCTGGTGGCAATTGGCTGCAGATTGTTCTGCAGCCAGGAGACAGGCAGGTCAGAGATTGAGAGGTCCCATGTGAGACGAGGGCAGATGCTGACTTTGAAAATCTTGAGCTTCTGCTGGCGTGCACACACACACACACACACACACACATACACACACACACACACACACACACACACACACACACACACACACACACACACACACAAACTGAATCCGTGAGTTCTTGCAACAAGTGTTGTTCACAGTAAGGTTTTATATTTACAAATGCATCAACACTTTCACCCAAAGGTCCCCCCAACCGGTTCAAGACAATGGAAAGTTGTAGCTGGTGTACGCACTGCAAAACATTTTCTGCATTTTATACAGACCCCATTGTCGTTCACATGAATGCAGTGTATACTAGGTAATGCTACAAAGCGGTAGTACACAAGTATAATGTTGTACGTAGGTGGTTTCCTGGTTGAAACTGAAATGGCATAGGTGCTGTACAGGGTGTGTTTCCTAAACTTTGAACTGAATGAGAGCTTCCAAGTTGAGGGCAGTTAAAGAAATACTCAGTTTATTGCTTAGAAAACATATTACATGAGAGTTAACAGTTTGAACACATGTTTTTCATTCAAGACATGTTGCAGCATGTGAGCACATGTTTCTCATTCAAGTTGCTGATTATATTCGAATACATGTTTCCACACTCAAAACAACAGGTCCACATTGCATGTACACAATTCTTATACAGTTTATATAACATGGTATTAAGTTCTGGAGTGGCAGTCACACCATTTAAAGAGTGGGATGTAGTCATCAATTCAAATTCACAGCAATTAGTAGTGTGATTGTCACTCCAAGTTTCTATCAGTGCTGCAGTGATACACGTATATATCTCAGAAATTTTGAAATCCGTATCAGAGAGTACGATAGTACTCTCTATGTAGGGATGGTACAGGGTGTTTCGAATTCACAATACATTGATATAGGGACGAATTCGCGAAAAGCGTCGAAAACTGCCAAAACGAGGCTTCGTAGGGCTAAATACGAAATATTCATACACTAAACTGACCTGGAAGGCAAGCGAACGTGGTCTGTCGACGAGAAAATGACACTCGAAAACATCCATTTTCGTCTTCATATTCTTCTTCTTCTTCATATTCTTCTTCGCCAGCTGTAACTGACGAACAGAATTAGCTATCGAACTAATTCGAACACGAAACTACTGAAAATTAACCGAGCTGTATTCTTTCGAAGTATAGGCTCCGAAAGCGTATTGTTCACACTTTGGGGTTACCGAGTCTTTCGGGAGACGTTGCTACGCGCAAGACGCCATTTTATGATGACGTTAAAGAACAGCAGTTTTCGGCCTACTGTTCCTTCAGTTTCGGTCCAAAAGCTAGCTAACACCGTCAGGAGACCGTTTCAGGTGTATACGAGACAAGGGCTTAGGCCAAAGTTAGCTTGCGCGTCGTTTCAAAAGGTCATCCGTGGACCCGCCATTTTTAATTAGTACTCGGCTAACTTCCGGTCACTGTTTCTAAGCTCAGATGGGCTGGCGCGGAAGCTAGGAGATAGCTGACACCTCGAGCTCCAGGATTACAGAAATAAGGTCCTATACTGTAACCTGCATTAATGTCCTCTAGTGGCACTTAGCATGTGCAGCTTGCACACCATTAAAAGTATAGAAACTAGAAATAATAAAAATTTTCTACAAAAGTAGCAAGGATGTAGGGATGGCACAAAAAGTACAGAAACAAGTAAAGGCTGTTACACAGTGGAACATTAACCATTGTCCCTACATTCAAGGGTGTAGGACTATAAGGTGCGACATTCTTGCATGTAGGGACCATGGTTAATGCTCCACTGTGTAAAAGCCTTTACTTGATATGATAAGGGTTCATTGCTGTGTGAAATGTGATGAATTAAAGAAATTGATGAGCATAAACACAGCAGTCACTTCAGGGGACAGGACGTTTCGATCCGTAGATCTTCTTCAGCTGTTACAAAACTTAGCAGGGCGCAACTCTAATAGCAACTCTAATAGCACCTCGTTTTTCAAAATTTTTGGATCCTGGGAACTTGGCACCACCCTAATCGGATCTCTGGATCCGCCACTGGCATCGTGAGTGAGGGTGCACTGGACCACTTGGCTCTACAAGGACTGCACGGCCCGAATTAGAAGTGTGCTGCAGCTTTGGCAAATTGCTACTATCTAGCTACCTTCTCTTACTCGGCCTTGCCCGCTGTAGCCACGTTACCTTTGCATACGTCTATTCCTTGTATATGATTAGAAAATGGCGTCAATCAAGAAGAGTGAATCGAGGAGACCAGAGCCAGAAGTGATCGAGATGCGAAGATCATCTAGATTTCTAGATGAGGGAAGAGGAGAAAGTTCTGATGGTGCTGATGGTGACAGAATTCTGTGCTTCTGCGGGAGTGATCGTGAGTCCAGTGAGATGGCATGCTGCGAGCTCTGTTCGGGGTGGTTTCATTTTCGATGTATGCGCTTTAAGGAGAAGGCAGAGCTGCTGGAGAATAGGGATTTTGTCTGCTGTTTTTGCTTGGCGTCTAAAACTCTGGTGCTGCTGAAGGAGGTTGATGCATTGAGGGAAGAGGTGAGAGAATTGCGAGGTGTGATAAGGAACGGTGGCATTGTTGAAGTCAAAGGCTGAGAGGAGGATGATGTTAAAGTTGAGGGGTGGGACAGCTGCTTTCCAGATTGAAATGGGAAGGTGGCATGGAATGAAGAGAGAGGAGAGGGTATGCAAGGAATGCGACAGTGGGGAGGTGGAGGATGTATGCCATTGGCTTTTGCAGTGCAGGCATGTCAAACTACCTGCCTGTAGCGACTTCCGATGCACGTGGCTAATCTATGACATCATAGGGCATGAAATGGGGTGAACAAAGTGAACCCCCAAAGATAACCCGGCGCCGGCATGTCCACGCCAGCACACCGACAATAGCTACGTATTTGGGGGCCAACACGTTGGCAACAACTGTGCGCTTGGGTCCCAGTAGTCATCATAAAAAGGGCAGAAACAAGTAAAGGCAGTGGAGCATTAACCATGGTCCCTACATGCAAGAATGTTGCACCTTATAGTCCTACATCCTTGAATGTAGGGACAATGGTTAATGCTGAACTGTGTAACAGCCTTTACATGTTTCTGTCCTTTTTATGCCATCTCTACATCCTTACAATTTTTGTAGAATTTTTTACTATTTCTAGTTTCTGTACTTTTTATAGTGGGCAGCTAAGCTGAAGAAACACACTTAGTCTCAACCATAGGGCATTGGTGCAGGCATTATATCTCATTTCTGTAATCCTGGAGCTCAAGGTATGGGCTAGCACCTAGGTTTCGCACTAAAACCCAGCGAGAAACGGCAACCGAAAGCCAACTGTGGAGGGGACCAGGAAATGCACGACCACGCAAGAGTCCTTCAAACGGCGCACAAGCTAACTGCTGCAGCTGTTGACAATGGCACCAGTCACTCCAGTTTCATCTGGTTTAATTTCGTAATTTGAAAATGGCGTCCATCCCGCTTGGCCAAGCAACACGGCAGGAGTCGTGGCAAGCGCTGTCTTCCGCACTAACGCGCGCCACCTTCTAACCTACAAAGGAATACAGCCAGCCAAAAATGGTGCAATATGGTGCGATAAATATTTTCCTGGTCTCTCTGGTTCGTGCGCTACGGCTGTCAAAGAAGAAGAAGACGAAACGTGGGAAATGTCGAGGACGCTATCTACGTGTAGGCGCACCTTCGCTGTGAAGTAAGGTTAGCTATGTGCACTGTTCAGTCCCCGCTTTGTCAGGGTAAGCTTCGTTTGCTGGTTTTCGGTCCTGTTCAGGAGTAGCGTGACTTTTCGTTTGTATTACAGCATACAAACAACCACTGCCATCCCTACATAGACAGCACAATCGTGCTAGCTAACGTGTGTCATGGTCATTGGTTTGTTGTCTTTAACTTTAAGATGCTGTAGTGCACCTACATGACTGAGTGCAATATCCAGTTGGGCATGAGAAAACAGAGGCCTGTGTGAGTAAATACCAATGGTGTGTCTGGCCCTGGCCTAGTCACTCCTGGAGATCGCCCGTAGTGGAGGAGAGCGCAAAGTCATCAGGAAGCATGGACGCTTCACAGGATATGCCTGTTGGCAGCGTGGTCCCTGTCTCTTGGGCATGGTTGGCTTCGCTAGTTGCTGGCATTCGTGCGCTGAGATTTTCCTATTAAGACCATTGCGTTCCGTCGCACTGCCACCTGGCACTCCTTGGCAACCTTTGGCAAAGATGGTGTCGTTATCCAGAAAACATGACCGGCACAACTGTATTTTTCTGATACTCTCCACAGAGGCGTCACATGTGGCTATTTTCATGTTACAGCTGAATCAAATGGAGGTAGGCCAAAGTGCTGTATAAGAAAGCTTGTCGTTTTCTAATCACAATCACTAAATACTCCTAAGAATATGGAATGCGGATACTCGGGCTTATAGCTCCAATATATATAGGATTAGATATTTAGTCCTTTCCAGTCTGTGCATTAAAAGCGAGCATCTGATTGGACAATGCAATCATGTGACAGCAAAACATGACCACCGAGCGCTATGCTTTGCAGCAAGCAGTCTCTGAGACACTCTGCATCCTTTAGGTTGAAAGACCCTAGCACCACACTCTTCTGCACAGGTTTGCTGTTATTCATGGAGCTGTTCAGGCTTTCCACGTGTGGGTATTTTGTCAGCCGGCGACGTGAGGCAGAGTAATGGCCAGCAGAAAAAGCATATAAACAAGCAACAGTAACCCAACACCATGATGAATCACATTGCCGTGAAGTTTGCTATGCATTCCTAATTTCCTCGTGCAGCTACATTGGGCCCAAATGTCTAGCTAGCTAGTCCCATGTAGCTACAAGGACATTAGGAATGCATAGCGAACTTCACAGGAATGTGGTTCATCACGATGTTGGGTTACTGTTGCTTGTTTCTATGCTTTTTCTGCTGGCCATTCCTAAATCTTTTTAATTCTAAAGGCCATTCCTAAATCTCTTTAATTCTAAAGGAATTTTTATACACATGTTTGTACAGTTCTTGCATATCCAAAGGACTATGGTTACATCAGATTGATGCCAGCATTGACTAATACCCCTTCTTTAAATTAGCTGAAGATTGTGCAGAGCATCGAGCACAGATATGCCACTTTAGATGAAGCGGCTGCCGTGTACCGTATGGTATACCAGCTCAACAAAATGGTGGCCTTGGGTATCTTTAAAACACGGGGAGGACACAATTCCTGTCCACTCTGACCTCATCGGCGCTCAGATCCTCGTCCTTGATCTAGGTATGTAAGTCCTTGTACATGACTTGGGCCCATAGGTCCCCAGTTTCGTGCACTAGGAGCACACAAAAATTCTGTGGGAAGGAGAGTAATATGCTTATTTAGAATCAGAACATAAAAAGAACAAATGGGGTACAAACAGCCTATGACTCTTTTCTTTCATGTGTACTCCAGGTTGCCTTTGGGTACAATGCCGTCGTCAATACATCCAAAGAAGCCTATCCACGGCCTTTAATTGTTCTTTGCCACCACTGTTTGGCTAGTTTCACTGAAGCGCACTAATACATTAAGATATATAGGAGATGTCATTTTGAACCATGCACATTCCTAAATAGATGTCACGAGCATGACATCTGATAATAATTATACGAACATGAAGCCATACGAATACCTAAAAGTGAAAACAATGTTACAAAAAATATTTTGACACACGTGCACATTTGCACAATGGCACAGTACATTGACTTGCATACCTTATACTAGTGTTGTTTTAGTAAGCACATTCCTTTAGGGTATAGTTATAGTTAGCAACATGCAGAGCAGTAATGACTCGATATTTTAGTATTAGTTACAGCACCATGCTGAATTCAAATTTTGGTTACAGTTAAAGTTTGCCCAACTTGAAAGTCTGTTATAACAGTTATAGTTATAGTTATAGTTATAGCATAAGGTATAGTTCTAATACTAGCTACAGTTGTGTGGCTGGTGCAAACATAGACTCTGAGACAAAAACATAGCAAGAAGCAGAGCCACCTGCAAAGACGTCAAAGACTTTTCATTACTTATCGTCAATAATTAAGAGGAAATAAA
Source organism: Ianthella basta (assembly GCA_964019415.1). Lineage (NCBI taxonomy): Eukaryota > Metazoa > Porifera > Demospongiae > Verongiida > Ianthellidae > Ianthella > Ianthella basta. The sequence continues at coordinate 4,366,605 of OZ025875.1, forward strand.
AACAATAACGAAGCAGCCAAGCCAGCAGCCCTGTATGTCCTATTGAAAACGAGGAGCCGATGATTGTGCACTACCTGAATAGCTCCCCACGTGTGGATGAAGACTTTGACTCCCTGCATGAAATTCTAGATTGAGAATGAGAAGTCCTATCCAATGTTAAGCCCCCTGGCTTGTGACCTTCTTACCAATCCTCCATCTAGCGCAGCTATTGAGAGGGTTTTCTCAACAGCTGGACTAGTTACATCTGGCAAGCGGAATCGGTTAAATGATGTTCATTTATAAAGAGCAATCCTTCTGAAGAACAAAACATACTCATATCTGCACGTACAGTCGAATCCATGCAATTTTATGTCAGTGGACTGTAAGAGGATTTAGTTATAGCATAGTTAGGCACAGCAGCATTTTTCCAGTTATAGTTTGCAATTAGTTTCTTTAGCATTTGATAATTATAGTTGTTATAATCATAATTAACTAAAAGCTCTAAAGCCTTACTAAATTGCATTCTAGTTATAGTAGTGATTAACCAAAACAACTCTGCCTTATACACAGTTTCCACATGCTCAGAGTTGCCAAAAGCACAATCAAGCACATGCACGCACACACAAACACGCACGCACGCACACACACAGAAATATCCTAAATAGACACATGCAAACATACGTACATACTCTCTGAAAGACATGGATAAGAGGAGAGGAACATGGATGGAGGGCACACAGATACCTGCAAGTGCTTTACAGCACACTTGCAGTCATTGCAGCGGCTAGGGTTCTGTACAGGGGAAGAAGGCTAGGGTTCTGTTGTGGCAGAAGGCAGTTCGCTCGACCGCAATACGCGCACGCACGATCTGGAGGAAACTTCGAAGGGTAGCTAACTGTGCACGCTTAAGCTTTAAACGCTATAGACTGTTAGCAACGTTTGTACACAGAATTCGTGGGGCTTAACAAGTTCTATGTTGCTCCTGTCACTTCTCTGAGACAGGGACATAAAGTCTTGTAACGGGGCGACCATGATTGCCAAAGCGTCGTGTGAACCAATTCAGTCGTCAAACTGCTGGATGTTATCTGACTGCCTCTCGTAGATCTCTAAACTAGAGGTGGTGTGATTGCCTGTTCTACATTGAAGGCAGAAGACGCGTATACCCCACGCGGAGCGATGTTTGCAAGCCGGTTTCTATGTCCTCTTTTCTCGGGTTTTCCTGCTTGAGATATGCAAACAAAATGGCCGACTTCCGTCGATATATAGTATGGCATGCTAGCCCCCCATTGCGCGTGGGCAGGCACGGCTGTTTCGAGTTGGCAACTTAGTTTTTACGCGGAAACTGGGAACCGGTGTCACGGTTTATTCCATCCCCCCAGTTTTGTATCCCCCCGGGTAAAACAAACTAGGATACTTTATTCCCCGACTTCGAATTTCTGAGTATTTCTTAGCTCTTTTTGGTGTGTTTCACCTCGAGGGGCTGTTCTGACAGTCATCAACCGTGCTTTGACAGGCAGTAGTTAAGTTTCAGACCGTTTCATGCTCCTCACATGCTCAGGCTGTAGCGTCGATGTACCTGCACATCGATGTCCACCGGTTTGCGAAACTGCACGCCGTACTGCTACTCAAACACTTCTGCTCGTTGTAGTAGTGCCCTCTTGACATTCTTCGAGAACCCAGAGGACTATACAAGCATCCCAGCCATGGTAGAAGGACAAAAACCTCACCGCGGTCGTCAGTTAACAAAATTGATGTGGTCTTTAGCAAGGACTGCAAAGGAAGTGCAGGGCTCGCAGATATCGTCACCTAACAGTCTCTTCTGGTAGTGGTAAGTCTCATCCTGCAGTAGGGTGCATTTTACTAGCTTCTATCAGCATTTCTGTGTCGTTTAACCAACCTTCGGTTACCCGGGGGGATACTTTATACGGGGGGTAAAATAAACTGTGACACCGGAACCGGACTGGACCCGGACTGGCCGATGGAAAGAAGGCACTAAAGCGTTTTTAGCCTTTTCCCTCTTGATTGCAGGCAAAATCGCCACACATTCTTAATACAACAGTGGAATTGGTAGTGGGCAATGTGCCTTTTAGGTTAAAAGCTTTGTTTATGCCTTACATTGCGTACGATTTTGGCATACACTTGTTTCGGTTAACTGCTTGTAGCGCGTCTCACGAAGTTTTCCTGGCATATTGATTAACATGCAAAGACAGCCCATCCATCGTACAACATTGTATGCACTGGTGCAACTGTTCTGCTGCCTTTTCCCTACCATCCGCTATAAGAGCAAATAAGCTATATCAATGTAATGTATGCCGCATACACCGTGGTCTGCGCAGTACAACTTCTCGTTGAGCTCAAATACTGCCACAGCAGTTCAGAATGCCCATAGAATCATCCCAAACGAGCATTATCCAGCATTACAAGGGCAACGCTACAGTGAATCACTGCAGCGTTGCACTGAAGAACCCGTTTAGCCTATACCTGCATTATTTACGTACGTATCGTCGTACAATTTCCCGTGAGCTCAGATACTGCGGTAGCACTTCAGAATGCAAACTGCTGCTCCTTTGGGACGACTCCATAGACATTCTGAGCTGCTGTGGCATTATTAGAGCTTACCGGGAAGCTGTACTGCGCAGTCCAGGGCGTGTGCGCAATATAGCATATTTGCTCTTAAAGCGGGTGGTAGGAAAAAGGCAGCAGAACAGTCGCTCCGGCACGATGTTGTACGATGGCTGGGCTATCTTCACATGTTAGTCATTATTCCAGGAAAACTTCGAGAGGCGTGCTATAAGCAGTTGAAAGTAAATCATTTTGTGTCCCTGATCTTACGAACGAAAGCCATCGAATCAAATCTAAAGCCCAAATTACCTTACTTACTATCAAGCACACTGTTCTGACGTGTCTCTGGTGATGTGGACTACAACCAAGGAGAAATGGGCTGTATGCGTAGTAACCTCTATGCGAGGGAAATCTCGCTGCCGCAAGGTAGGTTTCCAAATCAAAACTAAGTTGCCACATTTTATATTGTCGAAACAGCCGTGGCAGGGAAGGTGTGTGTGTGTGTGTGTGTGTGTGCGTGTGCGTGTGCGTGTGCGTGCGTACGTGCGTGCGTGCGTGCGTGCGTGTGTGCGTGTGTGAATGGTTTGGTGTCCTCCAAAGGATGCCAGCCCACCGGCCACAGCGACAGGTGCTGAAATGCCGGCCACGAGGCAAGAAGAGAAAGCCTGGAGGAACCTCACTCCGCTGGATAGACGTTGTCAATAGGGACCTGTCCAAGATCACCAACTGGGAAGACCTAGTGAAGAAAAGGAACCAGTGGCGGTCTGCTATCCACCAGCTACATCTGCCAGCTAGCTCAACCAACCCTGTCTGATGTTTGTCGTGATGTCGCCCAACGTCCAATTGTGGACAAGGTGTACAAAGGAGGAAGGAGGAGGAGGAGGTGTGTGTGTGTGTGTGTGTGTGTGTGTGTGTGTGCGTGCACGTGTGTGTGTGTGTGTGTGTGTGTGTGTGTGTGTGTGTGTGTGTGTGTGTGTGTCTGTCTGTCTGTTTGTCTGTCTGCCTGTCTGTCTGTCTGTCCAGTGTTTGGCAGAAGCTATGTGAGTAGGCCAGAAGGGTGACAGTTCTGCAGCCGACGGATCTTGCACTCGGAAGGTTGAAAACTTGGTTTTTGCTTTGGTTACAAGTCTAGTCATACTTGTGAACTGCAAATTCTCAGAAGGTGTAATATTCCAAACATTTGCCACGGGTATGCCCCCCCCCCCCCCCCCCCTCCCAGGATGGGGTAGGCCACCACTTTAAGGATATTTGCACATTATTACTTCTGCCAGACCAATGCTAGGTATATCCTGACACCCCTGCATGCCAGTAATTAACTTATTTATACCTTGTACTTCTTACCCAGTCAACCCTGCAAGTCTACAAGTGGCCCTAGCCTGAACTGCGGTCTGCTGGTAGAGTTGGGCATGCATTGCAGATCAGATCATGCAATACAATGTCATTATTATGAATAGTAAAATTGTACTACATTATAAAATAGAACTTTGTAGGGTCTCTTGTATGCAAGCCCCATATACATCTATTGTGATGGTGTATCATCACAGTATGCATCAATCTTATTCCTACGGAGGCTGACTCTGCAAAAAGTGAATTTCTGCCCAGCTAAATCCTCTAAGTCTTGGAGGATCTATGCAAGGCAGAGAGAAAATAGATTCAAGTGAAACTACTGAACCATCATTCACTTCTGTGGCACAGTCTATGAAAAACTTCGTTGTGTCTTGTTGAGAGCTTCACTTTGAGCCATAACCCGTCAGAATCTGTCCAGAAACGGCCAAGATACGGTGCTATGAGGCGCAGCTCGCGAGCCATGAGTTCGGCATGTGTTTCCCGCGTGTTTCCGCAGGAAGTATATACAAAGGCAGTACAACAATAATGTCATCTATCCAGTTAAATGGAGAGCGAGTATGGATTAACCTTAACCAATTTCGATGGGATAAAGACCGTTGTACTCACAAAGAAATGTACTGTGCAGTAATACGACGAATGAGTGCAAGTCGAATAGTTTGAAATCTGGATTGGAATCACTAACTTAAATATGACTCACGTAGGTGAGCGAATGAAGCTGTTACATTGCATATCGCAAGACATGGAGGCGCTTGCCAAGATGTTGGCAAGCGCCCCAAGGGCGGTATCAAAATAATGAGCAAATGTGCCAGGCCACCTTTCAGGCCAATGCAAAATGGCAGCCGGAACTGAGCTGGGAACGAGACTACTTCCCAACAACATGCTGCGTCTGCGCTGCCGTCCAAGTGCCACACAAGGAGAGGAGAAGGGTCTCAAAGGCGCTCGAGTTCACTGCTCTCGGACAGAAGCTGGACAAAATAAGTCATATTTCGTTAAAACTGCTAGGCAACACTATTATCATTGTTTGCAAGCGGTGCAGTGACACGGTTGCAAAAGTGGTTTTAGGTTTGCGAAGCCCAGTGTCCACACTGCTGTGCTCATGCACTCGTCCAGGACTGCGGGGTTCCGTGGATCGCAGCAAGGACTGAAGTGAAGACATCTTCGCATGTTCACCTACGATAGAAGCCCGCGGAGCAGCAAGCAGGGATAATTGGCTGTGTGATTTTGGTTGCCAGCGATTTCATTGGTCGAACCGAGGTGTGAAACTGACATGTTCAGTATGTGTGCAAAACATCTTATAGTCGGCTTTCTTCAGTCTTGACATGAGCATCATAATGTATACCCCATTCTCTCTTGACATCTCCCAACGTGTATATAGGTATCCAGCTCTGATGAGGGCCGTGTCAAGGTAGTCCAGTCACTGACTCACCTTTCTCCTTAGCCTACACCATCACCATAGTGGGGAGGACAATGATCTCACAGACACTCACATCCACATCTGCTCTCCACTAACTGAATATTCCCAATTCATATACCTGTATTATTTCATATTAATTGCTGCCTTGTCCTGTAACTCCACCCACCAGATCCCATGATCATAGGCCAAGAGTGTGGAGGAGATATGTACAGTACATGTCCCTCGTCATTCCTATTCTATTGGCATGCATGATAATATTATACTGGCATACCGGCCTGCATATCACATGCAGTCGGCAGAATTACAACTAAGTCTTGCATTCACAGCTGCGTAGATCTCAAGAGAAGTTGTCAGGATATCACAGCAAATGGCCGGGTGCAAGTCCTATATTATCTTCACAACCAACCTCTCCCATGAATCTCAACTGGCATGCAGGAGATTCACTAGCACACATCCAGATCTGCCTACAGCTCAATCAATTGACTCAGATAAATAATTTGGGTTACTATATAGTAATCCTATTGCATCCATGGCAACACCATCCAGCAGTGGGGGGAGGGGGGGGGGGGACTCAGGAATGTGTAACCTCTAACTTCTAGCTCTCAAGGAGCACACCCTCTTTGCCTTTTTAATTGGGTGACATCACAAGGGTATTCTCCCAGCCCTACCTAGCTCCTGCAGCTGCAGTCAGTTACATAAATAGTACAGATCGATGATCGTGGGTGTATATTAGATGTAATTGGCCTATATGCATTGTACAGTTGATCATGATCTTGGCGGGATTTTCTAAGGCATAAGATGAACTCCCCTTCTGCTGCTAAGTCTTGAAAGGTAGGCCGCATGTAGTGCTATTCATAGCTGCTTTGCAATAATTGTTTATCATGAATATTGTTTTCGCAGTCGCACTCCATCACCAATGTCAACTTTAGCCGCCAGTTCAAAGAGGACTGTCTGGCCGCAAGTTCCAGTTTACTTAGCCACCCATAATAGGGGAGGATTTCTAGTAAAGTAAACTCACCTCTCGCCATCCAGCGGCGGTTGTGGCAGCACTCAAACTCCACTGGCCGCCTTCTCCATATTTAGCTATGTATAATACATGCACGTGTGGGGAACATGCATTTTGAGTTAGCAATACTAATGTGCATGTGAAGTATATACCCACTCACATATTGTGCAGCGTGTGATGCATTATGCATACTAGCAGAAAAGCCCTCCTTCAGCAGGCTTCCCTGCTCCGGCACATCGACGACAGCATGCCGGCGCCTGTCTGCTGATGCCTGTCTGCTGACGCCAGCATGTTGTGCAACAGTGTGTTGATGTCAGCTGGGCAGTATGCTGGTATCTGCAACGTCATGTGTGCATGGCATGTGAGTATGCAGGGGGGAGCTTTAAGCAGATCAATTGTACCATTATATAGCATGGAGTGCCAGCAAGTGGAGCACATGCCAATGTACATATATTATAGTAAGGGACAATGCTATGCCTGCAATATAGTGTATGTAATTAATGGTATCATGTTCAACATACTGGCTAAAGGCATGTATGTGCATGGTGGTGATTCGTGTATGTACTGAGGATGAGGCTGTGCAATGATATGGCGTATAGCTATGTAGATTGTCTGTCTGAAAGAGCATGTGTAATTCTTTAAATTACTCACATTGGCATGCACCGACGCCAACAAGAAGTGACGTCACATTCTTGTGGTGGAATATAATACTGTGATGATTTAAAGAGACTTTGTGTCTGCACTAGCTGTCTCATCTAGACCCTGACATGACTTGATTTTGTTGACTCCTGCATGTTCCCTCACACCTGATCCTTTGTAAATCCATCACAACAAGTAATCCCATGTGTATATAAGGAGCTCATTTCATTGTGTAACCAGTCCCCCTGTGTTGGTTAATCCCTGTTCAATTGAGTTGATACGCGTGCGAAAGCTGCTGTTCGTAACACTGGTGTCAGAAGTGGGATTGATGGAGAGGAAAGGCCAGCAGCTTTCTTCAGTCAAACACTTACTCGGCCACAGTGGAACTACTGTGTAACGCGCAGAGAATTGCTGGCAGTAGTAAAGTCTATCAAACAGTTCCACACTTATCTGTATGGACAGCAATTTGTTGTACGCACGAATCACTCGGCATTGCAATGGCTCCTCAATTTCAGACACCCTGAGGGCCAAGTGGCAAGGTGGCTGGAAGTCCTGCAGAGTTACAGCTTTACTATCCAACATCGACCTGGTCCGAAGCACAGCAATGCAGATGCTCTATCCCGGCGGCCATGTCTCACCACTGACTGCAAGTACTGCAGTCAATTGGAACTGAAGGACACACAGGGAGCTGAGCCCTCATCACAACCTACAGTACAAGCAGTTAACTTGAGTGCCGGCATTATTGCGGATATGGGTATTGCAACATCACCAGAAGCACTGCGACAAGCCCAGTTAGCTGACGAAAACCTAAAACCTGTACTGGAATGGTTGGAACTGGACACCACCAGGCCACCATGGGAAGTGGTTGCACCCTTTAGTGGGCATACTAAGGCCTACTGGGCTCAATGGGACAGCCTGAAGCTGGAAAATGGAGTGCTGTATCTCAAATGGGAAACTACAGCTGGGGACACCACTCTTTTGCAGCTCGTGGTCCCCAAGGAACTTCAAGAGCACGTTCTCAAACAGTTACATGGCACCCGAACAGCCAGGCACTTCGGGGTTTCCAAAACCCTTGGTCATGTGAAAGAACGCTTCTACTGGGTTGACTGCCGACGAGATGTCCAGGACTGGCATCTTTGCAGCAGTATGTGGTAGGCTCACCCATGGAGCGCATTGCCCTTGATGTCCTGGGACCACTAACTCTCACTGAGCAAGGGAACAAGTACATCCTTGTCATAGCAGACTATTTCTCCAAGTGGACTGAGGCATTTCCCATGCCAGATCAAGAGTCCAGCACTGTGGCAGACTTTCTGGTTAAAGAAGTCATCTCTCGATTTGGTGTGCCTCTCCTCATTCATTCCAACCAGGGAAGGAATTTTGAGTCGGCCTTGTTTTCTGAAATTTGTCACATGCTGGGAATGAAGAAGACCAGAACAACGCCGTACCACCCTCAGTCTGATGGTATGGTCGAAAGGTTTAACAGGACCCTTCTGGATCAGCTGGCCAAATTTGCTGACTACCACCAGACAGAGGGGATCAGCACATTCCTTTCCTCATGATGGCATACCGGTCAGCAGTTCATGAAGCGACTAATTGTTCCCCAGCTAAAGCCCTTTTTGGAAGAGATCTGTGATTGCCAATTGACTTGCTGCTGGGACGTCCTGAAGAAGAATGCCCAGAATCAGTAAAGCAATACACTAGAGACTTATGTCAGAGGCTGGAGAGAATTCGCTGTTTCACCCGTGAACATCTCAAGCTGTCATCTGATAGGATGAAACAGCGATACGATTTGTTGCAGGAGGGACAACCACTGGGAGTTGGTGATGCAGTGTGACTGCATGATCCCCAGCGAAGGAAGGGGTTGAGTCCAAAGCTACAAAGACCCTGGAAGGGCCCATATCTTGTCATTAAAAAGATCAATGACTTGATCTACAGGATACGCCTGGGGCCCCGAATCAAGCCAAAGGTTGTGCATCGGAACCGACTGTGGAAGTACACTGGATCCAATCCCCCCACGTGGCAGAACATCAATGGGGATTCGGAAATGGCACAATCTGCAGAACCATCGAGGTCTGTGAGCGAAGAAACACTGCCCAGTGCAAGGGAACAGGACCTGGAAGATACCGCTAATCAGCAGCAGCCAAAGAGGAGAAGCGACCGTCTAAGAAGACCACCTGCCCGCTATGTGGCTTGAAGGGGGATGCTGTGTCTCAGGAGGGGAGAGTGTGACGATTTAAAGAGACTTTGTGTCTGCACTAGCTGTCTCATCTAGACCCTGACATGACTTGATTTTGTTGACTCCTGCATGTTCCCTCACACCTGATCCTTTGTAAATCCATCACAACAAGTAATCCCATGGGTATATAAGGAGCTCATTTCATTGTGTAACCAGTCCCCCTGTGTTGGTTAATCCCTGTTCAATTGAGTTGATACGCGTGCGAAAGCTGCTGTTCGTAACAATACTGTACGTTGTCAAGGGCAGCAAGAGTGGTCAAAAATGGCGTCTCGGGCCGCCGAAACCTAAGGAAGCGCGCTCTTCGGCTGCAGGGGAGCTAGGTGGCCAGCACTCCTCTAAGTTCGCGTCCTTCCACTCCCTTAACTGGCATGGCTCGCATCAAGTCCGCCAATGACCGGTAGTGGAAGGACCGGTCGATAGTTGTAAAAATGGTGTGTCGGGCCGCGGAGCACGGACGAAGGACATCTCGCTTTACGGCCGCAGGGCAGCTAGGCGAACGGCACCCCTCTAAGAACCTGGCCCCCGAGTCCCTCAACTGGCACGGAGCATCTCGAGCCGATTCCCTGCAAGGCACAGATTTTAAGAGGTAACAAACAAACATAAAAATCAGAGATTCAATGCATTAAAGTAAGATATCTAGCTAGCTATATAGCATGAGTTTATAATTAATGGCAGCCATGCATCCAAACATAGCCCAAGCACCCTTTTGAAAGTAATGCAAGTGCAACAGCATGCATGTGCTATAGTCCACTCATGTGAGGTACAACCTCATGACTTGTATCTGTACGTACATGGCTACCTAGTGCTATTGCAGCTTCTGGTAGCTTACCGAAACAGAGCACAGTTTTTGGCATAGTGTACGCTAGTCTATCAAGCTAGACCTCTTTCATGTTTTCACGTAACCGGAAGTAATGTGCAATCCATTTTCGTTTACGCGAAAAAGAGGACCAGCTTGATAAACTAACTGTACGCCTATCTGTTAAAGCTTTATAATGTTATTTGTTTCCATGCTTTGAAGACATGAAGGGGTCAGGTGGCATTCCAGAGCATGACAGCTCGAAGGTCAAAGGTGAAAGGTCATGTTAAAGTTGCACCCAATTGAAAAGGTAATTACTTCTGGCTCACTCTCCTACCATACTGTCGCAATTGAATATGTATATAGGGACCATGTTTAGGCTATGTTAATTCTCAAGATTATGGTATTGTGGGGGTTATGGCAGCCCCAACGTGATCAGACGCAGGTAGCTAAGGCAAAAGGATGTAACATTTACGAAGTCCAGCTCCTGCAGGCTATAAATATATATGGCATGGGGAGGTGTCATCGTTCTCGTAATGTAAACTAATTATAACCATTAGCCAACAAATTTCCTCCATAGCCTACACAATTCTGCAACCTGTCACTCTGCAGGCTATGCAGGAAGACCAACAAGGGAGGTTACATGAGCCAATGAGAGTGCTAGCCAGAAGTGCAAATATCCCTGTTCATTTGCACACTGTGCAGATATCGATAGCAGTATCATGACAGTTATTCAGAAAGAAACTTCATAGCTGATCTCCATGTGCATGCATACATGATGGCAGGAAGTTTGGCAGATCTGCAGTCAAAATTGATTAGAGACGCAGTGGTTAAATTAGTCACATGTGGTGTGTGTGGTCATGGTGAACTGAGCGTGAGTATGCACACTCTGTTATTATACAGTATGTGTATATATTATACATGCATTGGTATGTCCATGATATAGTATTATGATAATATCATGAGATCAATCTTATTCATGGAATACCAGTACTAAAGAAGGCACATGCACTCTATAGGCTTCATCTGGGTACAACATTGCATGGTGGTTACCATGGTAATATATCAGCACACATTTAAATACGTAGGTACAGGAACACATCCTTAGCTGATCAAGGAACATGGTAAATTCATGCATGATTATATATCACAGCATCACTTTTAATTAAGATTTGCTCTCCAGCAAATGAAATGATCAACTTAAAGAAAAGTACATTATACGCGAGATCTAAACCAAAACCTAAGGTAACTGAAATACACAGTAAGCTTATCAGTTTCTATGTATCATTACCTGAACGAAGAGAGTCAACGGTGCAGTTGCTACATCGATCAGCAATAAAGGCTATATGCATGCACCTCCATCATTAAAAATGGCTACTCAAGTAATATGATGGCAGTTACAGCAGTTAAGTCTTTACTGTTGTCATTTCCATTCCTTCTGCACTGCTCAGAGGCTTAGACTTCTTACGGCAGCAGATTCCTATGATGAGAAGGATGATAGCTGCTACGGAAACCAATAGGGGAATTCCCAGTCCAAGCCCAAGTCCTAGTCCCAGTGGAAGTGGAGGCACAAGTACAGTATCCACAACAACATCATCGATTGTTGTCACCGGGCTGCGACAGGTCTGATTAATATTCATACAGTCAATACATGTGTTGTTTGCATCACAAGTGGGACAGGTGTCATTGGATACGACAATGCTGCAATCTGGGATGGTGTCATCCGAGATGTTTACTGGAACAAATTCATCATACTGGTAACCCCACTCCTCTGCGGCACGGTACTGACCTCCAGCTATAACAATGGGGAAGAAGGGCACCATGTAGTCATCACAGTTATGCCCAGGGTGACCTCCTGACGCTGGAACATACGCTGGAAGAAGTGCTGGATTAGAGTTTCCCACTGCAAACCACTGAATCCAGCTCTCAAAAATTTGATCTATGTTGCAATGATGGAAGTTGAAAATAGGATCATTAACAGCTGTGGGAACAATGGCCATATGCCCACCCACGGCACCCAGAGATGAACAACATTGTGGACATAAGATGATGTGCCCCGTGGCCCTGTATAAGTCACGGGTGAGCAGATGCTGTTCCATGCACCCTTCCATTCTGCTTCAGAAACTCTGACGAGGAGCTTTTTGGATTATTTCCCTTCTGCATCTGCAGCATCATAGGAAGGAGCAGCTATTGCAGTCATCACTTCAACATGGTTTAGGAGATAGCCAGACCCTCTTCCTCTCTGTAAAGGTCTTCGTGCAGCTAGGTCATTTGCTGGGTTGCAAGTCCTCCAATACTCAGAACAGCTTGAATTAGCGCTCACGTATACTAAGTCACAAATTGTGTTCCAGTCATCTGGGTTTAATATACTGCCATTCACATTGGCAGCATTTCCATATTTGTTGGAAGGTGTACCATAATATTTTGGGGCGAAGGAAGATCGGTCATTTTCTTCCCACTGCCAGTAAGTAAGGCTGAATGAGGGATTATTTGTGATTCTCTGGAACTCTTTTCGACAGTGAGGAGGTAACATCTGTGCCATACAAGGAAAACAGGTCCTGAGTGGGCAAATCACTTGGGACATTGTTGTTCAGTTCTTGGGTACATTCACTAGAGTCACTGCATGCGACAAACTGGTGCAAGAACACGAAGAAGTTGTAGGTCGATACATTCTGCAGAGTGACCGTTCCTGACGTGTAGTTGGAGGGTTCTTCTACAATCACACTCCAGTAGCCCATCTCATTCTTAAGGTCTCTAGTTGCATTAACAACTGTCTCTTCCTCTATTTCAGTAAGTCTCTGAAGCTTTTGTGAATTACAGGTGTCTTCCTAGTACTGCAGTTACTTCTGTCCAACCAAAGTTGCATTTATTGCAATCAACTCCACCAAAGTTCCCAATGCATATGCACATCATCTCAAACACCACCGTTGGCCACAAGTAGCAAGAGTCGGCCGTTCCTTTCTGTGGTTGGTTTGGAGAATTTGCTATGACGTCAGTGACTTCTGAATCAGACATTTTCTGTTGAGCAACAACTTGGGCACTAACATTTTGACACATTCCTCTGGTTGGACTACCACAGTTGTTTGGGCAGCAGGTTTCATTTGCAAGTTGTCTGGTGTGTTACAAACTGCTGGAAACTGGGCAGATGAGAGCCAAGTGTTGAACAACACCACTGCAAAGAACAGGAGCAGCATGATAAAATGTCACTAGCTACAATCAGCTGAAAGTTTCGCTATCTGGAATTCTAGATCTGCTATATACAAAGAGGAGCTGGGCGCAACCTTTGTCCCAATTTTTCTCGGCCCCCCTCCGATGGATTACCACTACACTTAATTGTCCAGCACTGCGACGCTGTGGTGTAGGCTGCACAATAAGGTTTTCGTTCTTTAATGGCCAGCAACCAAGGAGGGAGAAACCGAACCAGTTTTGAGAAAACTCATCCGCTGACCTTTCCCGCGTCCGGTAGCGCTTTGCTACCAAACTTTCTCAGAGGCACCATGCTATGCCTTGCGCCATCAGGGAAGAGGTGCTCAGAAATGGGCTACTCTTGCAGCATACAAGGGGGAAAGTTTGGGCACGCTTGTGTACCAAACTCTTTGGACGGCGGCAGGTAGATTGCTACCAAACTTTCCCAATCATCTCATCTGTTGCTGCTACATGTCAAGATCACCATCATGAGGGATGAGATAAGTGTGATGAAGAGTGAATTGGATGAAATGTTTGACTGTACATGGCAGCTTCCCAGTTGACCTGGTGCTGGTTGGACCAGGAGTGCAGTGCAATACCATTTTTGGAGTCATTTTTCTTCACTGCTGTTTTGTGCTCACTGATCTGCTTCTCCAAGGTTCTTCCTGTCCCTCCAATGTATACACTCGGACAATCCTTGCACGGTACCTCATAGACTACTCCCTTCTTCTTCCTGTCTGATCTTGGCTGCTTCACTTTCACTAGTGAGGAGCTGAGGGTGCTTCTGAATGACGTCATTGTTTTCACTCCCAGTGGTTTGCACATCTCAATTCATTCACTGACTCCTCTGACATATGGAATGTGTAGGAATTTGGGAGATGTCTTACTTTCTACATTGGTGATGGTTGGTGTTGTTCTGCCTCTCAAGTGTTTCTTCACATCTGTTCCAGGGAAGCCATTGGCCCTGAACATTTGTCTGAGGTGCTGGATCTCCTGCCATCATTTTCCTCCACTGCATATACCTTCTCAGCTCTGACCCTCAAGCACTGCACGACTCCTCTGAACACCATGGCTGGGTGGTGAGAGTTGAAGTTCAATGACACACCCACCTTTATTTAATGCCGCGCTCCTCTAAGTTTGTATTACAACTGATGAAGATCTATGCATCTAAATGTTCTGTACTCTATTGAAGTTAATACTGCGCTTGAAGCTCCTAAACTTCCATTGCATCATGACCATGCATGCAGTAATGAACCTCTATACAGCATCATACTGTATTATATATTTCTATTTGCCATATAGCTATAGACCTTTCAAAATTTCATCACAAAACCTCATGACATTGCGCTGTTACCCACCAAGTAGCAACATACTTGCTTCCATATCAACTTCTAGCTACCTTGACTTTATCAACTTGTTCTTGCATATTAAACTTTTAAGACTTTAAATACCATGCACAAACAATTAATGGACTGGGAAAAGCTGTGCGTCACCTACCATGAGGTACAAAATGTCTGAAATAATTTACTGTTGCTGTTTCACGGCAGGATGTGTACACTGCAGCTATAAAACAACTTGGTGGCCCTGTGTGTCTTATAACCACTGCATTTGCATGGAGAACTTCACCCAGTAGATGACTGGTTAGAGGGATTGAGGGTACAGTCTACCACATCTTGTTGCACAGTCACATTCACACCCAATGGGGCAGGACCTCACTCCTCGAGAAATCATAACCTACAGCATGTGCAGGAGTGTCAGACATGAAATTGCATAGTCAGTACAGGTGCTGCATGCATGCATACAATTGTATGTACATATATCGGCATAGCAGGAAGTACTCATGCATGTATTGTTATATTATACATCTGCATGCCTACTGACTTCTGCATACGCACACATTAATGAAATAGTAAAACAGATAAGGAAAAGCCTGTCCAGCTGCAGACTCCAGCTTACAAGCATCTCCCAACCATGCACAGGACAGTGCTGTGTATGCAGTCTAATATGTGCTGCATGGACACGTCACCTGTGCTTGCCGGTCCACCCGATCTGCCAGATCTTTTTTATCCAGGCTGGGTACATGATGCCAGAATCGTCCTGCACTCGCTATTCCACGAGGCCACACCTGTAAGTCAAACACCACTGTGGTACATAGACATGTCTTGCTGAGCATGTGCTGAGAACTGAGAGCTATGTATGTAAATGCATGGTGGAGGAATATTCTGCAGAGATTACAGATTCATGCCAAATCATTTGTAAATGCACTAGGAATGACTGAATGAATTAAATTGAATTATTTTAACTCAATCAAGCTGGAGTGCACACTTTTAGACGTGATTTGACATGGATAACCTAGCTAGGTTACTATGCTGGCCTAAGGTATATAAGATTACAGATGCATGTGTTGCTTGCAAAATGGATGGATTGCTAGTTCACAAACATTCACAAGATTCACACACACACACACACACACATGCACATGCATGCACGCACGCACTCACACATGCACACACACACACACACACACACACACACACACACACACACACGCACACACACACACACACACACACACCATTTCATTCTCCCTTCAATCCTGTTTCAGAGGCCAATGCCTCATTGCAGAGACTCCATCAGCACCACAGCTTAACAATGAGAGGTGCATGAAGCATCCCCCCCACCCACACACACACACCACCACCATACACACACAGGAGTTCTCATATGTATATCTACGTATGTACCACTAAACAAGATCAAGTTTTTCACATATATACAAGGTACAGTGTGGCCTTGGCTCTCACCTGCCCTGCCATGGAGTCCATGAGATATTCATCAAGTGCTTTGTCATGCAGCCAGTGTGCATTTGGTGTTTTGGGAATTAGATAGTGCCCACACTGCCAGACTTTGGTGTACATATCACCCCACATGGCAAACTCACCACCAAGGATTAAATTCTGGTGTGGGCTCTATGAAAGTATAATATAAGAGAATTAACCAAGTAACATAGAGTTTCTACGGTAACAATAGCCCACACTCATAAAGGCTATCTTGAATATAACCGTGGTTTATGCCATGCAAAGGCCTGTATTGACAACCAACGCAAGGCCCTTCAAAGGTAAGCACGACCATGCTGCTCCATTGCAGCATTAAATGCTTGACTTTGGTGTGGTAACATCTCATGCAGCCTCCTTGAACATATCTATTGTTTTCCCCCATCTTGCTCTGCAGCCAACCTAACCGTAGTGGCTAATTCCTCAAAATGTTACCACTTGGACTCTGCAGATAAGCCTACTAATTGGGAAAATGCCCTGAATGACATTTTGCTGATGAAACATCCTCAATGAGCGTCGTCTGCTTTTACATGACTGACCTGCACAATGTACCATGCTCACCCTACCATTATCACGACCACTTGCACAGTCCCCCTAACTGTGTTGCTTCCTGTCATGAGGCTCATACTTTTCACCTATGTACTAGTATCTAGATACATATAACCTTATAAACGTAACAACCACCTAGCAACGGGAAATGAAGTGGTGATATTTCCTTTGGCCTGTGGCATCAGGAATTATCACTAATTACATCACACGCTGACATTACACACCACCCACAACCACACAGCACAAAGCATATGCACAAACATTTTCATCCTCCATTCCCAATGGTGAGTTCCACAAAGTCCAATAGTCTCGTGAACCATATGGGTAGTCAAAATAGTACCACTCTTTACGAGACTCTATGCTGCAAAAGACAGAGATTGTAAAATGTATGTGAATGAGATGGCATCAGACATATGCATGCACAGCCAATTCAGCTCTGTTGGACTTGCTGCTCACCTAGGATGTCCTTTCTTTGCAAAATAACTAGCGGACCTGCCATACCAGGCTTGCAAGACAAGACCAGGAACATCCTACATACGTAGATAAAACGTTTACAGGTTCTACTGTGTGTTCAAGCATCTGTAATTGAAGACAATGTGTGCTGCTCACCACTTGTGAGCTATCAAATGCTTCTTGCCATGCCACTGGTATTCTTCCCTTATCCATTATAAACCTGGCAATTTCAGTTTCTAGGCTATTCACATCTTAATTTAAAAAAATCATGAAGAAAGAGGAAGAAAGATAGAAATGCATGGTGACACAATTAGCTACATGACTTTGCATTGTGCCATGCATTATACTCCCATGCAATTTTCAAGCCAATTTCATTATAAAATGCATATGATCCTATGTATGTGTATACAGTGCAAGTAACAATACTTAAATATACACAAAAGCCAAACTGAAGTCACTGGCTGCAGGTAATAAACTATCTTACTTTTGGAGTTGCACTTTTGAAAGAAAAGAACATTCCAAGATTCATCAGCACCCATATGAACATACTGATCTGGAAAGATCCCCATAATCTCCTCAAACAGCTTCTTCAGGACTGACACTGAGTGGCCCTGCAATTAGAGCTAATATACATTAATGCATACTGTGCATAAATAATGTATTAGTTATAGCACCACTAAGTGGGATATGGTTGATTCATATGCACAACCCAGCCCAAAGTGAGTGAAGCACCCAAAGGAGAATGCTTATCAATCAGCCATAGCCACCCTGACTTGATTCAATCAATTCCAGTTGTTAGTTTTAGCTGTGGAAAGCCTCAGTCTACATTATACGTAGCAAGTGCTTTGAATTTCCTGTGTTGGCAGTGCTCTGAGAGGGTGTCATGATCGAATCATACAATGTTAGTGTTAACTTACATGACCAAACATGACTGTCATTAAACATTTTACATATAGCAGTGCAAAAGGGACAGTGCACTCACTCCTGCATCGTTGTACACTTGACCCCATGCTGGAAAGCCACAAAAGGACATGTTTTCACTCAGGCATCGCATTCCACTAGCATGGCCTCTACACATGTACGTATGTAGGTCAAGCATGCAGGAAACACAGAAACAAGTTACTAACATATACGTAACTCAACAGTTCTTATAAAATTAAGAAGATGAACATTAAAGCAGGAAAACTGAAGTCAGGCTTTCCTGATAGTATAATATTCACTGGCATGCCATTAAGTTGACATATTGAATGCTGGCACTCCAGTACTCCAGTGCATTATCACAACCTATAGGCATTCTACCACAAAACTATAGGTGGTAGTAGATGTCCAAAAAATGGTGGATGCCTCTGACTACATAAAACTGGCACTTTTTTCTTGCTCATATTATTTTAACTAGACGAATGTAAAACATTGTGGGGGCGAGCGGGAGTATGCTTATGCATGCAGGGTATGTTGGTAAATAACAGCTGAGACAGCAGAATGTGCATTGAATTAAGATGTGCGATGCAGTATCAGTTAGACCGACACAACATTAACTTCGCTACAGCGAGCAAGAGTAAGAGTAGGTAACTCAAAGCTACAGCACACTTCGCACCTGGCCCCTGCAGTACTTGTAGAGCTACTGGTACAGTGCACCCTCACTCATGATCCTGACAGACAGGCCCGCCCGTCCAGCGGAATCATAAGTATGTGAAGCACTACTGTACCAATTCAACTTCAGCGACAACGAGCAAGAGAACCATCAACCGACAGCACACTTCACAACTGACCCACACAGTCCTTGTGTAGCCAGTGAGCCAATGCATCCAGTTCACCTGCCCTATATATCCTGGCAGTAGCGTCGTCCAGCAGACTCTCTACAGCGAGTGGGCACAACTCTAAAAGCCAGCAGCATAGCACTGCTGAGTTGAATAGATGGCAATGCTCAATGTGACTGTACTGTACGTATGTACTATATATGGTAAACTATTGCACAATGCAACGTACATACCATATATGGTAAACTATTGCAGAACTTCTGGTTTCATACCACCCAAAAGTGAGGGGCTTCGCTTTGCTCGCCCCAATAATACTAAGCAGCGCTGCTTATAAACACCACTTGTCCACACACACAGTGTCCTTGCATACGGGATTAAGGATATGTACGTTCAATACTTACGGGACATCCAGCTCAGGAATGACTCTGATTCCTCTGTTCTTGGCATATTGCACAACCTCCTTGGCATCTTCCTGTGTGTAGTACCTTTCATCTTCATCATAGCAAGAAGAGAGCTTGGGGAATCTACCAGTATAAGCACAATATATATATATATGTATATGAACAGAATAATGCAGTAGAGCCATGCAGGTGTTAGCTAGAACATGGGCCATCTGTAGATATGTAGTTATCAAAAGGGCCTGGGTATGAGGCTATGTGTGCAAGTACACACAGAGAGAAACATATGTTCTACTTACTGCATGCCAATATTTGGTGTGTATACATAGCACCCAGGAGGTGAAATTCTCAGCATGCACTTTAAAGTAGAGTAATAGGTTGTACACGAGTCTGTATGGAATGAACACAAGCTGTAATTGATGCAGACTGCTTGCTGAACCCATACCACGCAAGTGTCTACCATACATTACACAAAGCCTAGCCACCGAACACATATACTGAACATACGCTTTGCTTTCAATGCTGAAGATACAGAAATCTGAGAGGTGCCAGTGGAACACATTCATCTTCAGGTAGCTCATTGCATCCAGGAAGTTCAGTAGCAGTTCCTTTGGGACAAAGCGGCGCCTAAAGACGGAAAATACATGATTTGTACAAAATTTAACAGATGGGCTTGCATACATGTGTTGGTGTGTGTTTCCATAAGTGTACGTGCTGTGCCCACTGATGCTACGAGTTCTGTGTTGTGGTAAACATTTACCCAGTATCCAACATGAATCCTCTGTGCCTGTAGTCAGGGTGATCTTCAATATGTACTTGAGAAGCTTTCAGACAACCACCTACAAACAGTTGACTCACAGTCTCCAAACCATACCTACAGAAAGGGTATGCATGAGTCTCACAGAACAGATTGACATACAGTAATTATATGTATTTCTACTTTTGCAACAGGACTCACAGTGCACCAAAAGGGGTCTCAGCATGAATGGCAATGCCGCTGTCAACGTCCACAGTGACAGTATACTTGTAAGAAGTGTTCAGTGACAAAGTTTCATCATCTTCATCTACGGCAATCTCAATTCTCCTAACGGAGCTGTTTCCAGTTTCAGCATGCTTCTTTGAGATGGACTGCAGAATAGCGTGATATCGCTTTATACCCTCCTTCAGTATGGGTGATTCTGATGTGGTGTGTATTGCAAACTCAGAGTACAAGCTCAGGGTGAAATTTCCTTCGCGTTCTGAAGTCTTCTGTGGCAGTGGCCATACACTGATGGAAGCTGGCAAGCATTCAGTTATTCTCTTGTCTGTAAACAAGGCAGAATGTATGACAATGAACAGAGGGGAAAATAGCATGTTAATGCGTGTACCCCTTTAGCTTCTTTAGGTAGAAATGTGCATAGAAACGTGCAACCGTACAGCACTGACAGCAGCATGCAGCGCAAAATATTATATTTAGCATTAGATTCAAGAGGCTGCCAGGAATTGAACAATCACTCTGCTCCATGAGAGTATTTCATTGGAATTAACCCAGTGCAACACACTTACATGCACAAACAAAATCTACAGAACAAAACCTCATCAAGCAATCCACAGAGACGTGGACACACATACACACACGCACGCACGCACGCACACACACACACACACACACACACACACACACACACACATACACACAGCTACTTCTACACAAAGGAAAACAATCCATTATGTTGTAGAGGATCATTACTATGTCATAAAAGACTTGAAATGGGGCATTCTTGAGTAATTTATGTAGTAGTCAATGAAGTCAATGATAACGGAACATTTCAGCCTAGGAGGCCGTCTTTAGTTGTTAGACTATGCACTACTTGCCAATGCCCAGCACTTCATTCATTTATAGTTAGAATGCATGGTGTTGTATTCTGCATGAGGTTACAGAATAGTCTATCTAAAACAAGAAGGAATTCGCTATGAAGTAATCGGTCAGTACGGGTGTCACAGTATGATAGTACAAATCCCACTGAAACATAGCTAGCTAGCTACACAGTGTGATATCTCTACCAATAAGCTACCACACATTCTAACTCATGATACTCCGTAAACATGTTAGGCAGATTGGATGTGTTCTAGACTATGTGAAGCTTACAGCTGGTAGGAGTAGCTCTTCGTGAAGCAGTCAGCCACCACAGGTATCCTAACATTATAACACAGAGTATAGTGAACCAGGTACGTATACGCTGTCGCCGGACACGTAGTCCTCTCCAAAAACACACTGAACACATCTCAGCTCAATTATGAGGCTTGGGCAGTACATCTGTAGAGGCAGAAACCGTCTAGCGCCAAAGTTAATCTTTCGCGGTCGAAAACTGCACTGCCTTCGTGAGGGAAATTCCCTTCGATGAGCTACCCTAACAAGGAGGCGGAGGTGGTTATAATATACGAAGGTCGTGACCACAGAAGTCGCCGTTCTGTCAACCAAACGGCGCCGATTTAGACTCATGCGATGGCTTTGGCAAGGCCTGTGAGTGAAGGATAGGATAGGATTGTATAGATCCAAGTCTAGTACGAAGGATGCACACCGTATGACTCGTATGACGTCACGAATAAATGGCCGCCAACAGACAGGTGGGTCTGGTACGTAACCGATTACCGTTAAACGAGATACTGTCAGCTAGCTAGCGCGTGTGCCAGACTTGTAGCTACCTAACTGCACATAATTCATGGCCACACTCAGGAGGGAGGGGGTTCGTCCGAACCCCCCGAACCCCCCCCCCCGGCTATACCCTTGAGATCGAAAACTATTTTCAAACAATCAGATCTTGTCCTTTCTCTCTCTTCTTGACAATGTCCATGTCACTGGTATCAGTCAAAAAAGCAACAGACCCATAAGAAGACCTCTTGGACATGCATGAGCTTTCTCACAGCAGACCTTTGCCACTGGCTTAATCCAATTTCATAAGGCTCTCGGGAATAGTTGGGAGTGACAAGTGTGTGTTATCATAAGATTTAATTCTTTTCGTATGTTTTCGCATAAATTACATGATAACCATGAATGCCCCACAGAGTGCTCACAGATGCAGCGGTATGAGATTTAGATGCAGCCCCATGAAATACCCGCCAGTGCATCAGGGGCATTTAGTTACCACATTGTGTACTTATTAATTTAGGTGCTGCGTTTAGGTGCTCATTACCATGGCAACAGGATGTATGGCGTTTTAAAGTATTCTCACTTGTCCTATAAATATTTGCCCTCTACAGGTCCCTTACTTGGACACAAAGTCACAGCCTTCCCAGGATCATCTGGCTCACCTTTGCTGCGGGAGTACAATGGAAAATGATTGGTAATTGGTTTGCATCGAACACGAGTGGAGTTAGGAATGCAGCTACTGTATGTATGTATGTACATACATATGTATACGTAGTAGGGTGTAATGTGTACATATCACTTGTAACCAACTGCCACTCCCATTCAGGTCCACATTGGCTGACACAAAAGCCCACTCTAAACGTCATTGCAGAAGAAGTTGTGCCTTTTATAGCCTCCAATAAATGGCGCAATGTTGGCTTGGAGCTAGGAATGGAGTCATTCAAGTTGGAAGCATTCAGCAGTCCTTACCAAGAGGACTTCCAAAGATATTGCTATGAAATGTTTATGACTTGGCTGCAAGGAGCACCAGGGACAGGAGATTTGGAGAGAACATGGGAAGTGGTGATTACAGCCGTGGAGAAGGCCACGGGCACAGGCACAGGATATCAAGATGATGTTAAGAAATCTCTTAAAGGTATGTGTAGGCACACACACACAAACACACACACACACACACACATGCATGCACACATACACACACATACACACACACACACACACACACACACACACACACACACACACACACACACACACACACACACACACACACACACTTTTTTTAAATTCACATTTCATTTACTCAACAACAGTACAGAGCAAAAGAAATGGTGTTGAGTTTAAAACAGGTGATGCTCAGCATGCTGTGGAACACATGGCACATCAGTTAGTCCTGACCTCAACAACAATGGTGTATGATAGCTATAACCTACAGAGACTAGCAATGACATTACATGTACACTATGATACTGCTTGGAAAAAACGTGTTACAGTGAATAATACCTTATGGGTTTAACTGCTGTATGATGAAAAATTTGCTGTGTTTCTCAGTGCCCAGATAGTGTATGAGCCACATAGCGCTGCTTGTATGAGTTGCTCTTGCACTTGAAATCTTGTGGTTCTGTTGGTGTTCGTTAGGTTAAAGAGATAGTCTAGGCTTCGAATGTCTAGGAAGCCTCTGCTGCCAACCTGTATGGTATGCAGGCTTCCTGCAATACCTTTCTGCCTCACTACTTCTAGAAGGTGTAGATATTTGGCCTCCTTCCTGATTGCAGCGTCCTGGAAATTTCCTTCCCAGCAAACAGTGAGCTCAAAAATATGTATCCGATGATCATTCCAAACAATGATGTCTGGTCTTAGGTCGGTTAGTAGGTATTGGGGGATACGATAGTCTGTACCATCTAGGTCTGCCGTAACAGAAAATGAGGGTGGAATGTTGGCCTGCAGATGATGAAAAAGGATCAACAGGACCTTGTCGTGTCTGACATTGTATCGGCCTTGTTTGAGTGCAGTGGGACAGTTGTTCAGTACATGCAATTGCGTCTGACGATGTTTGATGCTGTCACTGGAACATATGGGGCAGTGATCACTTTGGATCTTCTTCCAAAGGCAAAGGTTGCTATTGTGTGGGAGAGTGTCAGTAATGGCTTTCATGCCAAAAGCAAAAATGTTCTCAGGTAGTTTGGTTGTAGCTACTGTCCACTGATCATCTGCTTTGTTCTCTTGCTGTATGAGATCCTTTTCTCTCTGTAAGCTTTGTGCATGGTGCAAGTGAGCTTGAGTGTCTGCCTCAAATACTTCAGTTGCTGCATGCTTGGAGATTTGCTTCCTGGATAGTTCTGGGTGTTGGGATACAATCTGGGTTGCTTCTACTGCAGCTAAGAATTTCTTTGCCATTCCTTTGTCATGATCACTCTGTCTTTGGGCTAGAAATCTGCAGCATGCATCTCGGGATGTCAGTAATCCAGTGTATCTGGTAACTTGTAGCTTCTTAAAAACTGTTGGCAAAGATGGCATCTCCAGGCCTCCTAATGATCTTGGGAGATATAGCCGAGATGGGTCTGCACATCTTGGAAGCCCACTCCATATCTTTAGGTACTTCCTGGCTAGTGGCTCCAAAGTGCGTTCAACCCATGTTAGAGGAAGATCAGCTATGGTTAGTAGCCAGTTAAGACGAGGGATCAGAGCTTCTTTGTAGATGCGTAACTTCTGTTGTCTGGTAAGGGGTGCTTCATGAACCCAAGTGAGGTATCTTTCTAGCTTAGACATCAAGTTAGATTTAATCTCTTCACTGTCAAAACGTGTGGTAATGGGAAGGCCAAGAAATTTGGCAGCTTTGTCTGCTAGAAAAGGTAAGGGTTCCCCAGCCATTGCCAGTTTTGGGTCATATACCCTGCCTGTTTGACCTGTGATTGCCACACACACACTTACACGCACACACACAAAACACACACATTTGCATGACACATGGCAGCACACAATATGTACATATATTGTACAGAATGTCACCATCACTTTCGTTTGTGTGTGTGCATGCAGGTGATATCCCACTGAAGGAGAAGCCTGAACTGAAGGATTTAGTGGCCACTTCTACAAAGATTGCATCCATGGATGCCTGGTACAATGTTGGCCTGCAGTTGGGGATCTCTGAATACAAACTGGCAACCATCCAAACCAACAAATCAACATGCCAATGCTGCAGGGAAATGTTTTTGAGCTGGCTCAAAGGAGAGCAGCACACAGGCAACAAGCTAAGAACATGGGAGACACTGCTACAAGCTGTTGCTGCGGTGTTTGGGGGTGGGAAGGATAGCCTCACTGAGAGGATACGCGATAGCCTCAGAGTGCACTTTTGCAATAGGGGTGAGGATAGCCTTGTATGTATGTGCACTATTGATCACATTTCCATGTGCATATGTGTATGGGGGGAGGGGGGGGCACGTACAAACACCCTTTCACCCTTTCACCTGAGTAGAAATCTACCCGTTGTATATGATACACTGCAATGTGCCTGCATATATGTCTGTATGTCTATATATAGGCATTAAGTGATACTCAGGTGTGGTATATGATGATCACAGGACTCTCTTTGTCTCTGGCCCTCTTGACTGTAGAGGTTCCAAAGAATGGACAGTAGTTAGTTAGTTAGTTGTATTTATATTATGCCTGGACTGAGATATTCAAGGCTATAAACTTTGTAATTTCATACCACAAGCTGACTGTACAGTACCTCCACATTACACACTATAAGTATTTCTATTGTTTGCACCATCTTCATTGTGAAAGAAAAATACAGTGTGTGTACTCACGGCTTAGAACTGCATTGTATTAGAACTTACAAAAGTATGTATCAGTTTATCACACTAGCATACTAGGATGGCCCGTGGCACAGAACAGAATGTTGTCTCAAGCTCCTCGAGCAATGCCAATGGTGCAGCACCCCACTCTGCCCCCAGCGTGGCCTGTGGTGAGACTATCAGAGAAGCCTCCCAATCCAAGGTCATCTTCATTAGCATGGACCTACATGTACGTACAGGAGGAGACCATTGCATGTATACACTGTATGTGGGGCAGAGTACTGTGTGGTGTTACACATACGTACAGTATACAGTGTGGTAACATATTTACACTGTACAACAATTACGGAAAACTGTGCAACTGCAACATCTTACACTGGACTGCTTTTAGTCCTGTACGAGTACCTTCCTTTTACACTGTTAGCTGGGATGTACTGTATCCCTCACTAGCAAACACTTGTATGAAGTAAATAAATGTACACCACCAGCATATACGTACCACAAAGGACCTCCCATTGACACTGATGGGGCCATGAAGCTTGACCATCCTGTCCGTAATGTTGATCCTGGCAACACCATTCCCATCAGCTGCAATGTTACCCAGATCACCAACATGTCTAGGCAAGAGACAAAGATGATATTGTAGAGGTTCATTACTACATCATAGAACTTTAGATAGGAGAATAGTTGAGCAGAGCACGTTGTAGAAAGTTAACGATAATGGAACGACTCAGCCATGGAGGCCTTCTTCAGCTGGCATCGCATGTGGGACATGTCCTATGTAAACAAACGCTCAACAATGGCGGCTGATTTTTGACCTTCGTACAATTGCTTATATCTCCTGCACATTTTGTTCGATCAAAGTCAGACGAGTACAAAAAGAAAGAACATACTCAGCTCTCCAATTCTACGTATGATATCTGATAATGGCGCCTTGCTACATTGAGTAATGTCACCGCCAACGAAGCCATCAAATTAATGGGAAATATCTTTCTGGCTATCGGTGGAACGTTGAAAAGGAAAAAGGAGAACATTAATCTGTTCATACACGTGCGATCTAACATTTGTATGCATGCATTGTTGTTAAACTAATCCTATGCAAAGTTACAGCAAGAAAACTAACTTTCGTTTCTCTCTGACCAACTTTCGCGCGATGCAACTCCTCACAGGAAGCGAGAACGAACAATGCATGCATGGAAAGGCTAGATAATTTCCTTAGCGTGCGATATGAGTCATCAACGTGCCTCTTACTGCCAAGACTGATAGCCAGAACATTCTTTTCGTGAAGAATCGTAGCAATCCGCCCTCAGGGGCCATGTCTCGTGACGTCCTCGTGATATTTCTAAAAAATGGCTGACGGCAATATAGCACATTGCGCTGTTTGGCATTTTCGCTCGAACGATTCGATCATGACTGCGCGGTATGGCTTTTTTCCTCCTCAGGTACATACCTAGCTGCCAGATACGGCATTCTAGGACGATTTCTTTCTAAAGACTTCGCAAATCATGCGCACATCACATGACATTGCGCGTGTGGTCACGGAAACAGAGGAATTCACAACATTTATGTTATGATTTCCCTTATGTAAACTAAACTGGACATGTCCCACATGCGATAGCTCTAACAGCTGAGGAAGGCCTTTGTGGTTGAAACACTCTGTTATCATTGACTTCCTACTACGTACGTGATCTGCTCAACAATTCACCATTTCCAGAGATAAAGTTGCAAATGCATAAGATACCACAGCTGTTACATAGCACTCAGAGCATCCTCAATGGTGAATCATAATGTCAGCAAGAAATAGTCGCATACATAGCATTTTAGATTATACATCGTCAAAGGTCCCACCCACCTTATGGAAGACTACATACGTACATTGGCTGCTTCATAAATTAATCCATCACATAAGTATACACTCTTACAGTGTAATATTATAGCACGATTGATGAAGTAGCTGCAAGCACACCACACACATCATCTGCATTGCTGCCATGCTCAGATACACTAGCACACAGTGGACTTATGCTTGCATCACCAATGCATTGAGCAAGGGATAGTAACAAGCAATTGCAAGCATACCCACCTTGTATTATTGTTAGGCCCCCCATGGGTTTGGCCAAACGGGTTGTAGTGCCCGCCAGCTGCACCACAGCCTGCATTCATTGGCAGAGTAGAAAGAAACAAATTACAAGCAGTTGTAGCTAATGTAACTAAGGCCTCCCCTACTCCATGCATGGTTAGACGTCTGGCATTAACGGATACAGCTGGA
The DNA here is from genome assembly GCA_964019415.1 of Ianthella basta. Lineage (NCBI taxonomy): Eukaryota > Metazoa > Porifera > Demospongiae > Verongiida > Ianthellidae > Ianthella > Ianthella basta. The sequence goes on from OZ025875.1 coordinate 4,394,456, forward strand.
GTCACCAAGCCCAGACGCTGGCTTTTACCACTATGTGTAGCAATCAGTACCCATTGAGTGACTCCCACTCCCACCACACCTCCTAGAAAGCTCCCAAACTCATGGATATGGAAGCCATGTAGCCCAGGAGTCAAGCCCTCGATCACTCCAGTGATGACTGCATCGTGTTCAGGAGTCTACAGAATCAGGTATGTATGTACAGTATACACATGGCACTAATATTCAGTATGGGTGGATGCACGCTTGCCCTCACACACACATGTACGTATAAGAACATTCAAAAAGACACATTGCATAGTCAACATATTATTATGCACAAAACAAGAACATACATGCACACATGCACACACATGCTATTTTCCCACACTAACCGCTTGCATGATAGTGATGTTCCCATGGACAATTCCCTGTAGCACACAAGTCGCTCTCAGTGTTACCATATTAACTGCATGCAAGACCCACAGACAAACAGGCACAGTGAAACATGGGGAGTTCAATGGGCACACACAACTGACTGAAGTGGCTAAGTAAAAACTTATCTGATGTACAGTATACTGACCAATGGGGCAGCCCTCTGTTCTCAGGAGTTGGTTTGTATCAACAGATCTGTTAACAACTCCAGCATCAATTGCACTGGCAAAGCCTTCACAACAAGTCGGCTGAAAGGTGTATGTAGTTTCAGACGTCACACAGCGTTTGTTGCCCATACATTCATACCTACACAGGAAGATAGGCACACCATTGAGATACCCGTAGAAGGTACCTACATACATACACACAATAGCGAGAACATGGTATGCATGGCTATCCACACTCTGTATAATATACAGCTAATTGTTTCTTAGCTCTAGAAACTATACTAGCTGGACATGGAAGAACTGGGCAGATGTAGGAGTGGACCAAAATGTTTCTATCCCAATCCAGAGGCCCTCATCAGTGGTGCAAGTTGCAGGCAAGGCAACTTTTAAGTGTGGCAAGGTGGGGAAGTTACTGTGGCATAAAAGGGGGGAGGGAATTAAAAAGGACTGGGTAGGTTGACACAGTAAAATGACCAACAAGCAATGCAGATGGACTGCAATGTGTAATGTGCTGCTATCAAGACAACAAACCATAAACTAACCACTAAATATTTGTACATGTTTCAGTTGCATAATTATTGGGCAAGAGTAAGCAAGCCCCCGGCCTCTAATGTACAGATAATGTGTTCGCAATGGGGATATATACGTACATGTTTGAAGTCTGCAGGCTCTGTATACAGTACATTTGAAACCTCCACATACTAGGTATGGCATCATGTTAAACAATATGTCTGTAGCCTCCGCATACTCCAGACATGGCCAAGCATGGCAGACCAGAGGGAGACAGGCGAGAGCAGCAGCACGCCAGAGAGATACGTAGAGATACCTCAACCTAGTGACGTAGCATATTACTGCAACAGCAGGTGGGACAATGCCTGCTACAACAGAGTGGTATGGCAGAGGCAGGTTGGCTATCATGAGGCCACCAATCTGCCCCTGCCTTGCGACTCTGTCTCAGCCTGTCATTGCAGGCTTTCCACACCTGCGATTGCTGTAATCTGCTGTGGCTGGCCACGCCAAAGACTACAGACTGCTCCCCAGTCTGCAGAGGACAGCCAGGGAAAATTGACCACTCTCAGAGAACAGACTGCTTCCCAGTCTGCACAGGTAAAAGCACACAGGTTGGAAGATAGGCAACAGCAGACAGCCATTCCTTTATAGCGTAGGGTGGGTACCGGATGTCTACACTTAACAAATTCATAATGTATATGGGCTGCTATACAGTAGGTCCAAGGTATGCTGCATACTTCCTGCTACTCCCTACCCACTCTAGCTCCTTCACATGCTTGCTGGTACTCCACTTACACACACACCAGCTTCTGCAATACGTATAACACAACTTGCTTCAGCTTGCCTCACAATGCTATGCATTCGCCTAGTATATAGAAAGTCCTATACTGTACATCTGACAGCTGTTATTCACTTTTGATCCACATCACAATAGGTCACTGCAACTGTAGTACACAGCTGCTTGCTTGCAAAAATCAAATCATTGGTGAACCTTGTATGGTCACCACCTTGTGCATGATACACAACCAACATAGTCAACAACTCAACTCTTCATGCATGATCTGGCTCAACACTTCATTAGGTTTCAGATCTTTCACTAAGAGGCACTCCCACACACAAAGCTATGGCAACCCTTCTAACAGCAGGCTGCACATCCCACAGATGACATAAGCCACACAATTACACTGTATTCCCTATGGAATTGGAGGAGTTGAGGGAGGGACTTTCTAATCAACTTATATATAGACTGGGGATTGATTCCCAGACATGGACACTACATATGCTGTAGAGCACACACCCAGGTTGAAACAAATATGTGGTGCTGTCCACAGTGGCTGTGAAGTGAACCAGGAACTGATGTTGGGTGGTAACAGTGGTAGCAGCACCCACGTGCAGCTTCTACTTTCACACTAATTGTGTCCCAAGCCATAAGACAAATCTATGCATTTGCACCACTACTAGACCTGACATGCACACATACATACATACATACATACATAAATACGTACATATATACATACATACATACATACATACATACACTGAATGTGTCTTATCATTGCACGCACATAATCATAACTTTGTTAAGTTACTCTGCAGTGTATTGTGCTGTGTAGTCCACAAACAGCTAATCAACAGGTTCTAGTAAACGTGCTAGCCTTGCCTGCAATCCATGACAGGTGTATGGAGAATTATTGAGAAATCCCATAAGAGATGGCACAGCTTACACTGCCACTAACCCAAGCATCTCTATCCTCTAGGCTCTAGCTATCTGGCTGTATTTGTCAGAATCACCAGTTTTCACTGCCTGCAGCCTGTCACGTATAATGAATGCAGGTAGTGGTACAAAACTAGAATCCTCCTTATATTATATACAAGGAGTGCCAGGCTTCTGTACTGTTATTCTTATGACAGTATAGATTTATGATTGGAGTTGATAATTGTGGTGTAGCTTGTTGCGGCCAGCTCCTATAATTAATCGTAATGGCCGAGCACAATAAACCCGTCACCACTTTCTACCTGTGCAGGCCATGAAGACTTAGACACTGACCAACAGTTGAAGCGCATGCCAATCCTCCTGCAAACTCTTCTGAAGTTGCACTCTTGCCTTGATTCCAAGTAGACAGCTCTCCTTCTGCATACGTTAGGTCTGCAAGGGAGGCCTAGGCGGGTCACATGCAGTATCGCACGGCGCCTTGAACCGGACACAAGGAACGCGGTACCATTCCACAAGCACTATACTCACCCATAGTTACGCAAAGGGGTTAGAAACTCTCGCTGGAACTGTTTGAAGCCGCACTCCTGGTCCGCCGGGACACTACCGGTCGGCATTTCGGTAACATCGCCTGTGGATATGTCAGACAGAGTTCCGTCCACAGCACTGTCAAGGAGAAGAACAGCTGCCAGCAGTACCACCAACACCTTCATGTTACCAGTTAACTGCAACGACAGAGTCTTTAGGGTCGGCTGGCTTTTATCATGCGGAGAAAGGGCCGGTCAAGTCACGTGACCTCCTTGGTGGCGGGAGTTGAACAATGAGAGGTTCATTGACATGTCTCTAGAAGAATGGCTATCAAGTGAGCACTGAAGTTCTAGCAACGAAAGAAGATTAGCCATGCAACCTGTAGATGTTGCTTTATTCTCTCCAGGCCACTCGTCTTCCCCGAGGCTGTTTTGCTTTGACTGCGCCTTTTTGCCTGAGCCTCATGAGCTGTGCGTGGTACACTCGCTCCACCAGCAACAGAGAGATGGCTTCGGGCTTGAGGGTGGTAGGAGGGGAGGGGGTGACATTGTAGGGGAGGGGAAGAATGAGGAGGGACCTCTACCCGTCTCGCACAGTACTCCACAGGCGGGAATAACACGGTTAGTAGGGCTGGCCTATGATGAGTGTGGCAAGTGCAATAGGCTTGTAGCTTGACAGTGATTCTAAGACCCACTTTAAGGATGTGGCTGTAATGAACAAAAGCTTGAGGTTTCTTGCTGAAACACTATGCATTCTTGTACAGTGTTTAATTAACTAGAGCTGCACTTAGCTACCATTGGCCGTTGAGAGAATGTATGCTGTATTCTTGAGATCTTTGTCACCATCTATTTTGCCTGAATTATCACTCATGCACCTCCTAATGGGTCAACTGTGTGTACATTAAGACTAGGCTATGCAGACTATGCAGCCATCCCATCAGTTGGCTGATGGGATGGTCTTAATTGGAAGGTGGTCTGCTTAGACAGGTGGTCTGTAAAATTTGTATATGCGTAGGTAGGCCTTACTAGTTAGGTGGATATCATTTATGCATCACATTTAAGTGTGGTATAGCTAATACTTGTGTGCATCTTTATTGGTTGCTCAATGTTGTAAACAATAAATGAAAAATGAATCTTTGTTCAAGAATGAATATGTGCTGTTGCATATGTAAATGGAGGGTGGTTCCTAGGTATTGGCACTCTAGTGTGGCGCTACCCTAACCCTCCCTCTCTCACACGCATATGCAACACACACAGAGTGGATTGCTACAAGACTCCAGAGCTGCTGACCCCTGGACCAAAGGTACAGTTTGACTACAGCAGTAAGGACAGTGGGGCATGGCTGAATGTGGCATGTACTGTACCAATTTATCCATTAGGTCTGGCTGGCTAGATAAGTCTCACCCCACCTGTGTTAACATGCTAACGCTGCTCCCAATTACGGGAGGATCAATTTGGGCAGGATCAACTGGACAGGCTTTGTGTTATCTCACATCACGTTGTGATTGGGATAATTCCTTCCCATTGGAATAAGACCTCCTGATACCTGGGCTAGCGTAAACGGAGCTATGCATATGTATACTCGTGCTGTACTGCGCTTGTTAGTGAAAGTAGTGCTAACATATCCATAGTTTTAGTAGCTACTAGCTTAGCTTGACCATACTACCTATGCTAACAATATAAGTGACCTTGCCAGTTGCTTACTGTTAAGTGCTGATTTGACAGAAGACACTTGAGACCTATAGTATATCAGGTGGCACAGTTAATAACTGTTGAGCTGGTGGGAGACCTTTGTGTCCCAAATGCACCCACCTTTGGTCCTCTGCTAACCCTTGGAAGTGTTGCTGTGTGTGGCTTCCACTAATTGTGTATGTACACAAAGGTGCACTGCAGTGTGCACATAGTCAACAGCAGACTGTCTGAACTCGCATTGGCTAGCTACAGTCTGTTAAGTCCTCTAAAGCCCTTCAATTGTAACTGCATCTATATATGCCTGACTTGTCTGATAAGTCTTCTTTGATCATAAATTCTTTCCTCCATGGCACCTATTGGAGTGTCAAGTCAACTTCAAACAGAAGGGGCACTTTCAGTACTGCCACTTTGTGCCCCCATCCCATGGTTGCATATGTGGTGCTTCATTGTGTGATGGGGCTTGAGTAATGCATGTCAGCTACAGAATGGGCTCATTTATCATGTCTACATACATTGAGCTACGTAGTTGCAGGGGTGGCATAGGTACATGCTAAAGTGAGCCGTGGTACGTATGTATGTCAGCTTCTTTATGGTGGAACCTGTCTAAACCAGTTACCAATGGTACTTTTGATCTGGCAGTGTGTATAGGTGGTTGTATGTTACTGGGGTGGGTAGTGTGTGATGTATTGTGCTGATAGGCTGTGGACTACTACATATACAGTAGTTTTCCAATAGGATTAATGCACACTGTGTGTATGTGTGTGTGTGTGTGTGTGTGTGTGTGTGTGTGTGTGTGTGTGTGTGTGTGTGTGTGTGTGTGTGTGTGTGTGTGTGTGTGTGTGTGTTGACCTTTAAGCTGTACTGTCCACTTGCAGTCTGCTCACGATGAGATGCCACTTTCCATGGCCTGGAGCATTTCAATGGGCACACCCCCTCTCCCTACCACAGTTGGGAGGACGGCAGAGAGGAGGTTCCTGTTGGAGGGCAATGTGTCAATGGCATCAACTGATGTGTCAACACACACTCACTCTTTGTTAGGTGTGTGTGGAGGGGGAGAGGGGGCTGTGTTGCATTGTGTATACATGTGTAAAGTCTTTGTACAGTGGAACCGTCTAAGACAGCCACTTGTGGTCCAGTTCTAACTGACCTATATAGAGAGGTGGCTGCTCTGGAGAGGTAGATTGCAATGCTTTAGTGCTATTTGGGGCCACGGAGGCTGGCTGTGAGAGGTGGCTGCCTAACACAGTGACCATCATAGACAGTTTTCACTGTATACATGCAGAATTTACTTTATGCTCACATGAATATACTACGTATCTGTGTATGTATAAATTTGCATGTAAGTCTGTAAGTACTTTCACATGTGTGCTGTGTGTGTGTCTGTTTGTTCATTTGTGGTGTGTCGATGTTCTTGTTTCTGCACAGATGAAGAAGTATTTCTTAACACAAAGCACCTGCCTCTTGATAACAAGCCAGATGATGGAACTCCTCGTAGGGGTGATATAGGGACTTCCCCAGACAGGCGGAAATTGGTAGCACTATTCAACATCAGGGGAGGCCAGCTGGAGGGGGGAGTGTGCTCCCCAACCTCACCACCCTTGCATCTGGGGCAGCCATTGCAGCCAGTAAGAATCATCTATGTGTGATGTATGCGAGTGTGGCTGAATACGTATGTGACCCTGTACACTCAAGTGTATGTAAGTATGTGCATACAGTCATGTTCTACTGTACCTTTAATAAGGCTATAAATTTTAACAGGTACAAGAACACCATGCCTTATCCTCTGTGCATCCAGGCAACACTGTCTGTCATGTGGTGCAATGTCCACTGATCTATGACTGTTAGCATTCCCACTAATTGAGTGCATGTCCTTATTTGGTGTGTCTGCTGTAGTAGTGTGCATTCTTACACTGTGTGTAGGGAATGGAGGGCATTGTGCCACCTGAGGGTGGCAGCCAGGAGGGGCCAAGTCAGACATCAAAGATGAAGTGTTGTGATAGTAGCAGGCTGAGCAGCTGTCAACAGACAGCTTCACCTTCTCAATTGACACACCTCACCACTTCCCCTCATGTGTGCACTCCTCTCAACCATGAGCCTAGCCTGAGGGATAGCAGCTTTGCTGACTGCATTATCGGCAGCCAGGATCTCTTCAGCAGCTCCCCAGAGCCAGCTACCTCCCCCAACACTCTAACCCCTGACAATCTCCCTTGCTCTGGAGATGGTAGGAGACAGGAGAGCTGCTCACTTCGGAATACTCAATGTGAGCCCGAGAACAAGATAGCTACTATAGGCCTTGAGGTTAAGTGTGATAATGTGACCACATTGTTGGAATGCCCAGATGCTGTGCCTATGGAGGATTGTCCATGCAGGCAAGAAGATGTCACTAGTACTCCTCAGCAGACTAAAGTCACCTTGTGTAGCCCTCTTGCACATGTAGATGCAAGCAGTGAGGTTGCTGTTGCAAGGAGAGAAAGCGCATGTGAAGACAGTCCTATGGAAGGTGACCAAGGTAGTGCTACATTCTGCAACCAGGAGCGAAGTAGTGCCTTGTGTGCTACAGCATCATTAAGCAGTGTTCAAGCTGTCAACCCCTTACCAGTAAGCAACTCACCGGTTGCCAAAAAGGCAGCAAGAAGCAGGCCAAATGCAGCCAAATTTCTCTACTCCTCCAAACGCCAACGTACATGCATCAAGCAGCACTCAAAAGCTGATAGCAATGAGCTCAGTGCTGTCTCTTCGAGTGCCTCAGCTCTGGCCCAGTCTGTCCTGGCTGATAGGAAGGACATGGAACCTGCAGGGGCACACTTGCCTGTGGATGAAGCACATGTGTTTCAGAGTCACAGGCTTAGGGATGCCCCTTCTGATGGTGGTGGTGTGTCTGTGGCTGGTCATGGGAGTGTTCTTGAGGAGAGCAGCCATCATGATTCACCAGGAGATTTGGACAAGAAAGAAGGAGAGACTGCACTTCAACTTGTGAAAGAGTTTCCAGTGACATGTAATAACTCATTGCTGCCTGGGAACTGTGCGTTGGCACCACAGATAGCAGGTGCCCAACTGGAGGGCATAAACCCTGAGCATTCGCATGAGCAGGAACATCTTTTGCGCCAGGACAATGAGTTACGAGTGTTAAGGGGCGATGCAGGTGCTGCTGGCAGCACAGCATCCTCTGTACCTGATGAGCAGGGTAAGGTGCTTGCCTCCAGTAAAGTTTTACCTGTGTCACAGGACAAGTTGGGGATGAGTGCCAATGAGAATGCGTGCAAACTGCTGCCACCTGCTAGGAAGAGGAAACGTTCATCACGGAGTTGGTGGGCACGCCGAAGAAAGAAGCGTAAAGATGAAGCAGAGGTTCCTGACGAGGTGGATGCAGGTGTCTGCATCAATCCTGCTGAAGGGAGTGAGTCAGTGTCAGTGAGCACTAGTGCAAAGATGGCAAAGTTTATAGTTGAACAGACAGTCAATAGTGTGAATGAGGGGGAGGAAGGGGCAAACCTGGTGAAGTTGGATGGGAGTGGAGTAGAAGAGGGTGCACAACTGGAGGCAGCGGCCATGGGGTGCATAGCAACTAACAGTAATCCCAAACAATTGGACTCATTGGAGCATTTCTTTGATCAAGATGTGAAACTACTAGACCAAAGAGAACCATCTACCATGGACTGTGTAGAATGTTATCCTGCTGAATCACAGCATGCTGCCAAGGATGACGCTGATGGAACGGAAGCATGCAGAGCTGTGATTACACCTGCTACATCAGGTACGGAGGACAATGGGGCCAGCAAGCTGCTACCACGACGTGTAGGCTCTCTTTTGAGGAAGCCATTGTCAGGTAGATATGGTTCAGAACCTCGGGTTCAGCAAGCTGCAGTTCCTAGGAAGTCAACTGGGAGTGGGTTCAAGGCGCCTCGCCTTGCTGCTAGTGTACCACTGGCAGAGGAGAATGCTGCGCGATCTAGGATCCTTAAAGGATTTGGTGTCAGGGAAAATATTCCTACAAGGCCTGCTTCGTCCTTGAGAGGAGCACAGCACCTGCACAGAGCAAGCAAGGAACTGCTAGTGGAGTCTGACCTACACACTTCCCTTGAGGTGGAAGGCTGCAGCGTCCCAGCTACTGTTCAAAGTGATACAGGAAGAGTGAACACGATGGGAACGCATGTAAAGGACTGTAGCATTGGTGTTGCTCTTACTGGATTCTCGACAGCCAGTGGTGCCAGATGCACTGTGTCCAGCAATGCTCTGGATAGAGTTAAGCCATTACTGATGGATGAAGACATGATTGTGCTGCCTGGCAAGCCCTCTTGTGGCAGTGTTCAGAATGACACTGGCTTCTCCACTGCCGGTGGTCGTAAGTGCACTGTCACTAGTGCATCGCTAAAAATGGCAGAAACAATAGTCAACGACACCAAGGATGAAATTTCGCCTAGTGCTCCCATTGGCAGTATGTTTACTGGGTTCTCGACGGCTGGCGGCCAAAAATGCACAGTGTCTGCTCGTGCACTGAAAAGAGCACAAACACTCTGTGATGACTCCTCAGTGAATGCTTTGAGTGATGCTCCTACAATGAGTGGTCCTCCTCGTACCATGACTGGGTTCACAACAGCAAGTGGAGGAGCATGCAGTGTGTCTGCCAGTGCGCTAAATATAGGACAGCGCCTGTGCAGTGAGAATGCAGTGGAGGTGGAAGGTGACACAAAGGCAGCCCATACAGGATTCTCCACAGCTGGTGGGAGCAGGATCACAGTGTCAGGAGGTGCAATGAGTCGTGTGAAGCACCTTTTCACAGATTTGATGAATGAGGGTAGTGTGAGTTCTTTGGAGGTGCAACCAGCAGGAATTAGTGGGTCGATGATAGACAGTGCCGAGGATCTTGTCCCTGCTGCAGCAAACAGCCGTGGTAGACAGGAGTGTGTGGTGGGTGATGGTGTAAGCAGTACACCTGAGGTAGTGAGGGACCAAGGACAATTTGGTGAGGCTCCTGCTAACATCAACTGTGAAGGTGTAGTAGATGCTAAGGACAAGTTTGTAGGCAATGCTATGGACGCAAGCCTAGTAGGTGGCCAAGACATTGAGGTTGACCTAGAGGGAATTGACCTGGAGAATTTTGCTGCCTTTACCCAGCTGCCTCAGCAGAATGCCAGTGGAGATACCACAGATGCAATGGGTCTTGACAGGTCGACTGCTGCCAGTCTCCTTGCCACTGATAAACAGAGTGAAATTGAAGAGAGCCATGAAGCGATTGATGACACTCTGGTTGCTGAAGTGGCTACCTGTGCAGTGAGAGGTAAGGGTGAGGATGAGAAGGAGAATGTCAGTACTTCGTCCACTGTATCCTTAGAGGGAAGCAGTGTGTATGAGCTTCCTTCCCTGGACACTCAGATGGTTCAGCAGATGTTGGAGAGCACTGCCATCAGTAACACTGGAGCTGATGAACCTAGTGATAGGAAGGACGTGGCAGAGGGTGATGCCTCCTTCAACCTTACCATCTCCTTGGCCAATCTTGGAGAGGGCTTCAGCCAGTTGGGAGCAGACGACAGTGTGACAGATGATGGCGCAGTCGTTACCTGTTCTTCACCCCGTCCTACCATCAAAATGTTGGAAAATGCAAAGGAGGCTGAAAGAAGAGCGTCACTGAGCCCACCGCTACTTGATCATGAGCAGTGCCTCAGTCTAGCGCAGTTTGACGTGTCTCTTGGTCTTCCTGCTTTTGCCGAATATGCTCAGGGTAGGGCAGTGGTTGATGGAGGGGGAGGAACAGCTGATGAAGACCGAGAAGTCCTGAGAGAAGAGATGGTGGTAGATGCAAGGGAAGGAGTGGTGACTGAAGAAGGTGGAGGGACAACAGTGGATGAGAAAGAGGTGATGGTGATGGGAGAAAGAAATGTTACTGACAATGAAGTGATGGTGGAGGAAGAAGTGCTGATGGAAGAAAAGGGAATTAAGATGATGGAGTTGGAGGGAGAGGCAGTCATGAATGAAGAAAAGGTGACGACAATGGAAGGAGAGGAATTATCATCAAATGAAGAAGGTTGGAGATATACTGAGGTTACTCAGTTAGCAGAAGGCTTCCCTGGTCTTCAAACATCCAGTGGAAAGGAAGTGAAAGTCTCTAGAGCAGCTCTGGACAAGGAGAGGTCCATTATTACCCCCGCTGCCTTGCTTCCTCACCATGCCTCCAGCACTAGGGAGTCTCAATGTGCAGTGGAAGATACTCATTATAAAGAGTCAAATAGCTTAGGGACTTCACCCAAGTTGAGGGAGAAAGCCATGTTTGTTGGACTTCAGACAGCTAGTGGTAAGTGTGTGCCCATTTCAAAGGAGGCAATGGAGCATATATCAGCACAACACTGTCAACCCAGTGTTCACGAAAGTGGCAAAGATTGGGTGGGCACTGCAGACACAAGGCAACCAACAGCCAGCTTCCGTGGCCTACAGACGGCAAGTGGGAAGGCAGTGGCAGTGTCAGAGGCAGCTCTGAAGGCAGTCCGATCCTTAACACATGAGCCTCATGCTAGTACTGGTGTATCTGGTGTAGAGCAGGAGGGGAAGATACCAACAGACCACTTTGTAGGGCTGCAAACTGCAAGTGGGAGTAAGGTGGAGGTGGCTGAGGCAAGCCTGGAGCATGTGAGGTCTAGCAATGGTGGAGGTTCAAGTAGCACTGCCCTTCATGGCTTTACCACTGCTGGTGGTAAAGTGGTTAGCATTTCAGAGGACGCCCTTCACCATGTGAAGTCAAGCACTGGAGGGAGATTAGGAGGGTCAGGCCTCCCTGGCCTACAAACTGCAAGTGGCAACCTGGTGGAGGTGTCGGAAAAGAGCTTGGCACATGTGAAGGCAGGACAAGGTGCAGTACTGATGAGAGGCAACAGTCTCCAGCAGGCAACTTGTGGCTTGCAAATGGGGGTTGAGGAAGAAAGAGAGGTGGAAGCAGCATCAGAGTCCTTGCAAAAGGGGCAGGCAGTACCAATGGGGAGCTCTGGTAGTAGCATGCTAGAGTGTGAGCAATGTGATCAAGTCCCTCCAGCCCTACCTTTGGGTAGTGGTTCCCTAACAGTTGCAGAGAGCATACAGCAGAGAGAGGTTGCTCAAGAAGTGCCACCATCAAGTGCAAAGAACAGGTCCTTACCTCTTCATCCTGTGAGTGTGTGCATGTGGCCCTTGGGAGCCTTGGGTCCATTTGCAATGCACCAGTAGCTGTATCAGTACAGAAATACACATATACGTACACCATGTCGTGTGGGTGTGCTCTTTTGCCTCAGCTTACCTTATATTGTTAAAGTGTGACAATCAGCATTTGGTAGATGCACTGTCGGCCTGCATACGTATGTTGTGTGCATGCCTTATGCTGTGCAGGCTGCAGGGGTAGGCACAAGCAGTACACTATCCTCTGTGAGGGAGGGTGATGTGCCTTCGGTTGTCAAGTACGCCCCACGATTCAAGCCACAAGCGAGTGCAGGCAGCAAGAGCACCATGTCAAGGAGGGTGGTGGAGGAGAACAAGGCAGCACTTGCACCCACTGCACTTCAGAGTATGCTCCACTACTTGTGTCTTGTGACCAATGCCAATCACCATGTGCTGGTGTGACTCTCTGTCTGTCTTTCTGATGCAGGCCCACCAACAGTATCTTTCAAGCCCTCATATCACTCAACACCAGAAGGTATGGAAGTAGAGCTGCCTACATCTGTAGGAGATGGAGCATTCCGTAGGTGCTAGGTGACACATTCACTTCAGAATCAAAGAAAAAGGAGGGCCAGTACCTAGCTATATACGTACGTAGCTGTCATGTGATCATAGCTTACCAAAAATTTCACATTTTTGCCAATCACCCGGCCATTTCCAATGGCAATAAGATTTTCAGCATGTACAACTTACACTCCATAAATGTCCAGAAACCAGATATATAGAAGACTAGCAGGTAAACCCACCTTCGGCAGGCTTACCTGCTATGGTGCATTGTCCACCCTCTTGTGTACCATGAAGAGAGTGACAGCAGCCAGTGTTTTTAATGTGACTTTAAGCAGGCCACAATGTATAGCATATCACATTCATGTCACTTAATCACATTGCAGTAAAGTCAGTCTTATTCTTGCATCCTATACATGTGAACAAAATGTATGAACTGTAATTGGTGAAAGGGTCTATACAATTTGAATACATCATGCCATGGAAATATAGATATGACGAAGGGTTTACTGAGTTACGTAATATACATCCTTAGTAACTGGAATAGGCACCTCAGAGCATGCAAACACAATTTCCATAGTGACAACTAGCACGACAACGGCGACAGCCATTTTCTTCAGGATAGCTACTAGAACTATGAGCAGGCAATAATAGAACAAGTATTTCGAGTTAAAAAACTCGTGGGGCGCCAGGGTGATAGCAATTTTCCCATGTACGTTCAGTAAATCAGATAGTTGGGGGTACAGTATTGTTGTTGGCCTGAAAGATACATCAAGACACACTAGACCGTTGGGTTTGCAAGAGTTTCAAGTCTCCAGAGCAGCCAGTCATATCCAGTGAAAGCATCCCTACCAAACTGTCAAATGTTTGCCTACTGCTTTTTGATCTATATGACATTCTGAATGAGCAATTGTTACTTTGTGCCTGGAGGAGGAGTGTGCTGGCTAAAAGGCTACCCTATGATGACTCTATGAGCGAATCATGGCTATAATTATGTGTCATGACTCGCTGGTCTCCCATTATTGGCCTACGGGTCACTAGACTTCTGTTGTATTTAGGGCTGTACCTCACAGAAAAACAGTTAAGTAAGCTTCCTACCACAATACTATTACTTAAACATGTTCTAGAAACACTTTGCGTTCTTTGGATACACGGCGAAATCTAAAGAAAGATGGTTTTGAGCCTAGCAAACAGAAAGCGTCGAGCGCGCGGCCATTTTACAATGTCCTTCAGTGATAATTGGAGCTGTATCTCGCAGAAGAGACGTTCCTTAGGCTTTTTATTAGTATCACTCTATTAACACATGTTTATGACCACATTTCGTTCGATTCAAACACGGCGAAACGTCATTAGAGAGGATTTAAAGCTTTGTAAAGATTGCTAGTCTGCCTTCTTCTTCCATCTCAACAGTGAACTGGATGTCGGGGTGTTGGCTGTTAAGATGTTCATGGAAACGTTCCAATTCATCCTGACCATACGTCCAGATACATAGGTGTCGTCGACATATCTGAGCCAGAGTCTGGGGGGGAAGGGGCGGTCTGTAGGCCAATCTCTTCTAGATGTTCCATGTAGAGGTTAGCTACAATTGGTGAGAGGGGGGACCCCATTGCTGCTCCGTCTGACTGCTCAAAGAAGGTGTCCTGGAACTGGGAGTAGGTTGTTCGTAGACAAAGTTCAGTGAGTTCCATCAGTTGGGGTATGGGAATGGTGGTCCGTTCACTCAGGGAGCTGTCTGCCTTCAGTCGCCCTTCAATCATCTGGAGGGCTTCATCAATGGGTACCTGTGGGAAGAGATTAGTGACGTCGAAACTGACAAGTTGGTCCTCTGGTTCCAGCTCCAAGTCTCTGATAATGTCCACAAAAGTCGAGGAGTTCTTCACCGTGTGTGGGGTGTTGCCAGCCATTGGGGTGAGAATTCGAGCCAACTCCTTGGCAAGACTGTAGGAGGGGGAGCTGATAGCCGATACTATCGGTCTCATGGGGATGTCCTCTTTATGGACCTTGGGGAGGCCATACATTTGTGGGGCAGAGGAGTAGCTTGAAGTCAGGAAGTCACCGAGTCTCACATCCAGGTGACCTTCATTGCAGAGGCGCTTCAGAGCATTAGCTAACTCTTTCTCTTTCTTCACCGTGGGGTCACGCTTCTTGACCGTGTACTTGTCATCATTCAATATCTTCATCATTTTGTGGGTGTAATCTGATCTGTCTAATATCACTGTGGCCTTGCCTTTGTCAGCAGGAACTACTGTATGACGATGTTGGTGTCATTCTTCAGACTATGGAGGGCTTTGCGCTGCTGGGAGGAGAGGTTGGGCTTGGGTGATTTTGCCTTTTGCAGGGTTGCACTGATTCCCAGCCTGAGTGCATCAGCTTTTCTCTGGTCCAGCCAGCGAGCTGTGGATTCTGTGGCCGAGATGATATCTTCATAGGGGATGTGTCTGGGGGCAATAGCAAAGGATAAACCAAGAGCCGGGACCTCCTCCTCAGTTGGGGAGAGTGGCCTGGAACTGAGGTTTATTACCAGCCTTGTTCGGTCTTCTATCAATACTACTATAATACTATTATTTAACTTTTATTCTTATGATTAATCATTATTATTATTATTATTATTATTTCTATTATTCACTCATGACCTGTCACCTGTCACCTGACTTTCCCGCCTTTTTGAACACATACTGCTGTATATAAACCAATCCCTGTACCTGTACACTTCAGTTTTGTAACTGATGAAGACCCTCGTGGTCGAAACGTTTTACTCGAACCATCCTTTTTAGCTACGTGAACGCTCATCAACGCCTCATAAACCTGCTAGACAACGTAGCATGAGCCTCTACCACATTTGTCATATTCTTCTTTCTTATATTCTTCTTCTGAGAACCTTGCCCTGACAAGAAATTAAAGGATATACGGTATTGTGAAAATTAGCTTTCGTATAAGATTGAGCCTGAGACCGACAGGAGGTGATCCACGCAAACCATAATATGCCATTCTTCCAAGGGAATCTCTCCTGTCACATCCTGTCTCATCCAGCCACACAAAGAACGACGGATCAATCAATTCAATTTGCATCCTATGCCCTGTCTAGTTAACCCCAGTCTCTTAACTTCTCTGGCAAGTAGCACAATATGCACAGACTCTCTTGTCAAACCCTCAAAAGCACTCTTGATTTTATCCAAATATATCCCTGGATTGTCAAAACAATATCCAATAGAATGGTCTCTTCAGCCACAGCTCTCTGTAACAGCCGCTCAATGTTCCTGCTTATTGGACTGTTCCTGAGTCGTTGAACATCCTTAGAACCCTTTGAACAACCCTTCCACTAATGCAAAAGGTCTCTGCAGCCTCTTCACTAGACATGTTCCTGTAGAGGCAATTCCATACAATCCTCCATTTGAGATCTTGCAAGTATCCTTGTGACATCTCCTTCGGCGACACGATACAGGGTAATTGCTCCTTATCATGTCTCAAGTATAAGGGCGAAGTTCAAAGGTGAGTTGTGAGTTGAATAGCGTTTGCAATAACCCTTTCGCAAATCCCCGTTGCAAAAATTGTCTTCCTGGTGCCAATGTTGTCAGTGCTCTTGAATCCTGTGTTCTTTAACCATAGACAGTTTGAAGGTGGCAGGAACTGAATAGAACTCCTGGTGGTAGGTGGGAAGGGAGACCACCGAAGTGCCTCCTACATGTGTGCACAATGTCCTTCTCTTGACCAGTGAAGGAAATAGGTTCTATATTGTTTTCAGATTTAGGTATTCGTATGGCTTCATGTTTGTATATATATTTCTGTCATTTTGCAAATGGCGGCACTCACGTCAATCTTTACCAAGCTTAAAATCATCTCCAGTGACATTTCGTCGTATCTCAATCGAACAAAATGTGTTCAAGAAGATGTGTCAATAGAGTGATGCTCGTAAAAAGCCTAACGAAAGACTTTTCTGTGAGATAAAGCTCCAATTATCACTGATGGACTTTGTAAAATGGCCGCGCTCGATGCTCTCTGTTTGCTAGGCTCATAAGCGTCATTCTTCATATTTCGCCGTGTACCCAAGGAACACAAAGTCTTTCTAGAACATGTTTAAGTAATAGTATTGTAGTAGAAAGCTTATCTAACTATTCTCCTGCGAGGTACAGCCCCAAATACAACAGAGGTCGAATGACCCATTGGCCAAAGAGAGACAAATCGAATCATGACATTACCACTTAGGGTAGCGGTTTTAGCCAGCACACTCCTACTCCAGGCACTAATAAACATGTACATCCTCATTCAAAATGTTATGTACATCAAAAAGCATCAGCAAAGCATTTTGACAGTTTAGTAGGGGTGCTTTCACTGGATGACTTCCTGGTCTGGGGACTTGAAACTCTTGTAGCCCCAGTCTATGGCATCATGATTTATCTTTCACACCAGCAGCAATGCTGCATACCCAACTATCTGAACTATTGAACATACACAGGGAAGTTATTATAATTAGCAAGTAGTTCGAGTTCAGGGGCGCCCCAGCACCCTACCAGTTATTTTTAACTGGAAATACTTGGGTTTTTTTTTCAAAATTGCTGAATTCAGCTGCATCCAAGCCCCTTCCTTAGGTGGCATGTAATGTTGTTGCATGTTTTGCTTGGTGTTTGCCAAGGTTGTCAATTGTGGTGTCCATGTCAGTGAGGCAAAGCTACATAGACCATTGCCTGCCTGTCATAGTGTCGCAAGGTTGAGTGAAAAAGCACTAAATAAAAGGCACTTTGTGCATAACTTTTGGTAATTGGAGAAAGCTTTAACTGTTTCAGTACTTTGAGGTCGATTCAAGCATCTGCAAAGCCTTCAAAGCATTCCAGTCACTGAACTGTATCCTCTAGTATCAAATGAAAGGTCAAAAATGTACCACAAAACTGCACATCTTTAATGCAGTTATCCAATCCACATTGTTCCATGGCCTGGAAAGCCTGGTTCACGAGCGTGAGTTCCATTGACTACAAGATTGTGATATGATGCACACAAAAATAAGGTTTTGCCATTGACCACTTGATATCTTTTAAAAGGCAACAATTATTGCCACTTTTTGGTTACCATTCCATGCACTGTACCATATCATGCCATAGCAACATCTGCATGAAAGCATAAAGAGGAAGTTACACACGCACCTGCAGTACATAAGGTATATGTGCCTCAAAAGGTTGTAACACTTGATTCATGATGGCTCCAGCTAGTAACAATTCAGCCAGTCTAGAAGCAAAAAGACATAGATATGAGGCATTGCACATGGGCGGTCTTGTCCTTCAATGGCATGTACAATGACAGCAACACAGGCACTACTGCATCATGGTTCAGAAGTTACTGGTGAAAATTGAATTGTATACTGTACAGTGAGTCTTAGCCTTGTGAACACTGGCGAAAGTAAACCAGTGCGAACCAAATTGTGTCACAGTGACTATGCTGTATACATAAACATGTATGTACATCATGGATCAGTGGAATGGCTTTTGCGCTGGAATCACATAGCAGAACTGCAATGGATCAGCCAACAAGCTAATCAAGGCCTATGTGGCCAAAACGCCCTGATGCATTGCATTTCTGCTAAGTGAAGCCAGCTTGACAGCTATACCATTGATCCATGACTGCAGCTACGTATCAATGAGTCTCTATGCTATCCACGCGTGTACGTACACACCAAATGTGCATGCAGGTATATAGACCTTTTGACATGGCTTGGTCTGTATAGGTAAACCTTGAGGAATGTACTTTCCCTTGCAGTGTAGCCATAAAATGACCTATACAAAGTAAAAAGAGATTGGCATGGCAATGTAACACCTGGGGGATCAAGCTAGCAGGTATTCTAGCATTCCCTGAATAGAAAAAGAAAAACTTTGACAACAAACATTTTGCCATAAGGTGCACTATGGTATCCCGACAAACAGAATGAGCTACAGTAACACACAATGAAAGTGGTAAGAACATCTTAGGCACACTCCAGACAACCACATAACACTCTATACTTCACATCAAGCAAGGCTTCAGTTTGAGAAGGTGCAGACAGTAAACATATGTAGAAGCAACCCTAATGTACCAGTTTAATCAGAATCTATCCACTGCTGTTTACAATGTGCAAATGTGCTAATGTAAGGACATGTCAACATAATCAAAGAACATCATCCAAACAATAGACTAGAGTACAGACTACTAGAGATCGAAGCTAAGTGCATGGAAAGAGCATGTCATTAGCATGCACTTGCTTGAATAGGATTCACTATTGAGCATATGTACATCATGTACAAGGAACATATGTCAACAACTAGTTCATGCCATTTGTCTCTGTCTGCAGCCATGTTGGCTGACTCTGTCTGTGACTGACCGATGGTAGCGACGTCTTTCCTCATGATGTCTATCCACAGTAAAGGTGGGAGTCTACGGGTCTTTCATATCTGTTACATCTAGGGCTAGTGCCAAGGCCCATGCTGCTGGTGAGTTTGGTCAGTGGTCAAACCATTTCAATCTTCTTCTCTGCACCATTCTGCTGATGGGCTCCTGGCCTGGTCTAGCATACAAGTCTTCATTCAAGATGATGTTGGGATAATAGATGGCAAGTAGCTATCTGAGCTGCTTCCTGTGCCATGTGTTCAGTCCATTTTTTGGCAAGAAACTTAGGCACTGACCATGCCTGAGGTTGTCCAGTCAGGCAATCCCTTGGTCCAAGTTTCAACTAGTTTGGAACAGAGACAAGACAGGCACGGTATAAACAGAGTTCTCCATCATAGGCAGCAGACGAGATGGGCCACATTCAACGTGAATGGGTTTCTTCTGATGGCGCACAAACACAGATGTTTAGAGATTGACCTTCTGCGCATTGAAAAATAACAACATAATATCCAAACAAGCTATACATCTTGATGCCAATCCAGTGAAATAAGTAAATCACAACTCAAACATGTACAACTGAATTACACAATGAAGCAGTGAGATGGAATTGTGCTGCATCCAGGGACCTCTTAATCACATCATTGACGCCTGCAGGATGAAGGTGCCGACCCTTACTGAATTGGCAGCTCAATCCGTGTGTGCCCAGCCCATCCACTTGGGATTCACAATGCACACACTGGTGTGGTCGGGAGAGAGGCAGGCCCAGGCGAAGTCTCACTGCAATGCGGACTGCCTCATCATCCAAACGGAGACCAAGGGAGGCCACTGGGAGAGGACTGAGCCATGTGCCGGTCTCCCTACACTTGACAGCCAGGAGACGAGCTATTGTCTGGCTGTCGGTGGCTGAATCAAGAATGGAACTGTAGGTGGCCTCCAACCTTGGTGTGTCCCAGGCCTTCTGTTGGTGTGAGGTTGGTGGAAGTGGAGGGGGATGCTCGTGGTCCTCACTCCAGGATTTGATGGCCGTCTTAATACATGGATCCAAAAGGCTCTACAGCCTGAAAGAGAGAATCACCTGGACCAATTCAGCGCAGCCAGCAGCAGAGCCCAAAAGGCAGATGGTGCAAGCTGAACTGTGCTTCTGATCCCAATCCCTCCAAACCTGACCGGAAGCGAGGCCTGAGCCCAGGCGGAATCAATATCCAAACAGGTGTTGATAACATCACTGAGGATGCTCCTCAGCAATCCATCGAAGGAGCTGAGCTGAGGCGAGGCAAAACAAGGGGATGAATTGAGAATGTACAACTTTGGGAATAGCAAATGAGTGCTGGAGGAGAAGCAAAGCATCTTGAGTCTGAAAAAGGCACAGTCTTTCTCCCATGAGTCTGACTCTAGCAGCGATTCCTTGGATGGTGTTGCCTGTGGATTGGGCTCCACCTATTGGTGCCCAGTAGCTCAGCATTTGCACAGCTCACAAGATGCAACCATGGGACTTCCTCCAGTATCTCATCCCTTGTCAATGGCTCATCACAGATCAACTTTGACTTATGGCGGTTCACCATTAAACCCAACTTTGCTGCTTCTTCTTCTATCAACCTGAGATCCCACAGGATCTCATTCACCTCACCCACAGTCACATCATCCAAATAGAATACCCTAAACTCTGACTCTACACTCTTCACCATAGGATGGATGGTTAGGTAAAACAGAAAGGGCCCAAGGGATCCCCTTGTTGGATGCCTTCTGACTAATTGACCTCTATATAGTGTACGCTGCTAATTATCGACCAGTACCAATTATCAGCCAGTGTGCATACAACGAGTATCCAGCATTGATCCAAGCAATGTATGGTGGTGTACACCAGAGATGGGTAGATGGTCAGAGAAAACTGCCCTTGAAGTAGCTTTGCGCTGGCTGTTTCCAAGTAGCATCATGTTGAAAGCTACACGTAGGCATTGACACGAGCTAAATGTGAGCACGTGTACATTTCTCAAGAGCTACAAGCTTGTTTCCGTGTGTTAGCAAGCTAGTTATGCCAAAGAGTGAGAAGTCGACTGCTAAGTGTTTGTCAGCCTTTCTGCTTGCATGTGGACATTTGCAGACAATCATGCCATGGTTGTTGTGGTTGTCATGGACGAACAGAGAAGATTAAAGCAATGCACTGGGTCTACAATCACATACATAGGCATGTGATTTGAGTTGGGCATGTCTGCGCGTAGTTCATTAACTGTACACAGCTGCAACTCCTAATTGATAAATTTGTCTTATCCTACTGTGCCCTAATAGCAAACGTGGTGAGATACTCAGGGCTTCCAGATCTTCATGTCTAAGCAAACCTAAGATTGAGGTGCCATCCCAAAGCTGAGATATGGACAAAAGTTTGACAATCGGTGGATAATTGGTATAGACATTTATACAGGTGGCCAATAATAGGTATGGGTAGCCAGTAATTGGTCTGACACTGCATCTACTGGTTCGAGTCTTGCTTCAAAACTGAATGCGACATCAGCACTGAAGTTAGTGTGTAAAGAGGCACTTTCTCAGGCTATTGATCGCTGTAAGAATGAAGTTAGTGCAACTTTTGGTCACTGAGATACAGCTCAAGGTGAAATGTGGCTGGTAATTGGCACCTTACATTAGCGACAAGACTAATTTTTGAAAAAGAAGACAAGATGTGTGATCAGCTGCGTAAGACTCTGATATGCTTGTACACAGAGAGTACACACAATAGGTATATTTTCCAAAAACACAATGAAAGATAAATAATATGAGTATAAGCCCCACCTAAACGAATCCTTACTTTGCTTCCACAGGAATAATCTTGAAAACATGTTGACCCCTTCTGCTTCCTCCTCCTAGAGACACTTGTAAAGCATAATCTATGCTAATAGCCAAGCGATGTAGGAGGGAATCAGTCACCTTCTGACAACTGGCAGGAACCAGGAGATACGGGAACACTCCGTGGATATGAACACAGGCCTTCTGTCCATTTGGTGCTGCGCCAAAAATGCAGATAACTGGGACTAGCGACACTGCCTCTCCGCGAAAATACGAATACGCTGTATCTAGCAACGGTAGCGGAGCACTGAGGTAAAAGTCAGCGTAAAAAAGTCAGCAAGAGAAGGTATCCATTGCACATTATACCTTCAGTTTGGCTTCGAGATACAGTGGAGTCCTGGTTGCGCAACACAGGTCAAGTGTGTACAGTGTGCATGCTAACTCAGCAGGGCGCGATGACGTCACACATGGAGGCAGACATGTGTACTACTGATAGTGAAGAGAGATGGGGGGGTAGTACTAACGTTATCTTTACATATTAACAAGTGAGATTTACGCAATTATGAAATGAGTGCGAGTTCCTGATTGTTCTGGTGTTTGCAGGTCACTCACTGCATGCTTTGGCTGCCAGTGTGGGCCAGCCATTCACAGCATGTGGCAGAAGACATTCAGTGCCCATTGAGCAGGCAGATAGATAGCAAACTGCATAGTGCTAGTGCTGCAGATGCTTGATGTCCTACTGGTTTATGGCCGGGTGCTTGTGGCATAGACTACATTATGCATAAGGCAAACATGGGAGTACGTAAATGCTGTAGCTACATGATGCTATATTTGGCGTTCTGGCACTAATTAAGAAATGCTGCTAATGACAAAGACTGGTGGACCACCTGGCCATGTCCACCAAGTTTCGTGATAATCTGCTTACATCTATATTTCAACTAATACTACACTATGTATCTGTATAAATGCGCCATGCATTATGTATTATCCTATGGGAATTTATATTTGCTGTTTGACTGCAACTTGCACAGGGCCGAAAGCCTAATTAAAAAATCTGTCCAATATGAAATCCATTAAATTCTTCATAGTTTGCATGCATATTGAGTACTTGTCCACAGCATCCTCTGTAGCCTCTGTGAATTATATTATTTAATTATATTATTTATTTAGATTAGTGGTGTATATTGTTACTTGCACGGTATATACGAACATGAAGCCATACGAATACCTAAATCTGAAAACAATATAGGGGCGCCTTCGGCGCCCCAAAAATGGCGGTCTACCGTGATTGAAAATACAGGAAATTGAAGGATAACTACCTAAGAACAGTTAGACGGGCAATTTAGACCAGTGGAGGACACTCTCCATCCCGTTCTTCATAATCCTTGTGAATTTGGTCGTGTTCTGTTTCATAGTTTTGCATGAAAAGCAAACATCCAATCAAATGAACAAACAAACAACAGAATTTTATATCTATACATAGATTTCCAGAAAACAAGAGAGAAGTATGGTGTACGTAGAGATGGTACAGGGTCTCCAAAACCCATCCACAGAGTATACTGGCAGAAAAGTTCAGATTCAACCATCACTCAGCATTACATGGAATGATTGCTCCAGCTTGCGATTTAAAATTTTAAATTTCTAACACATTTGCAACAGTCCCTACATTTGGCAATTTCTGTAGATGATGTATGTGAATTAAGCTCACTGAGAGATGCTGTCAGACGTAGGATTGTTGTAAATGTCTTAGGATTGTCTTTCAAATGCAAGCTGATGCAGCTGTTCCCATATGCAGAGTGACACTGACTGCTCCATCCTCCTTAACTGTGAACACTGTACCTTCCGTATATCTTTCTGAAACCTGTTTTATTCTTTTTTTCCTTTATGGCATGACGTGCTCATGTGTGCCTGCCCTATTGACTGTCTGCCCTGCTCTCTTGCGTATGTATGCACCTTACTGTGCAATCAGCCTACTTGACTGATCGCCACAGACTGAAGGGCCTGCCACTCAAACCACTTCACAGCACAGTGATGGAGACACCCACCAACCACCAGAAGGGGTGAGCCTTATTGTGTAGTATCAACAGTTTGCTTAATTATATCCATACACTATACGTTAGTTTGACATCTGTATGAGCTCTGCCCTCCCCCTCACTGTGTCCTCCCTCTGTCCCACTCCCCCTCTCCCTTTCACCACTTCCCTCTTTTCCACTCCTTCCTCTCCCTTTCCATCCCCTCATTCCCAATTCCACCTCTCTCTCTCTCTCTCCCCTCCTTGCACTCCCTCTGCCTTCTCTCTCTCTTCTCAGCCAACCCTATGGTGCTGCCAGTACTGGTCAGAGAAAGAGGTTTGTGTACTCTGTGCCCCTTAGGGGCTGCCTGCCCACCAACACAGGGTTACCTCGCTCAGTGCAGCCACAGCCCATCTGTACGAAGGAGGATGGAAGCACCTCCCTCCCCAGCAGCAGGATGGGGCTCACTAGAGGGCATAGCCTTAACACCACCCCCGTGTGGCCAGCTGGACTGAGGAGGCCACACAGTCACCTACATGGAACTCGGGCTAGCTACACTGCTGCAACCTCACTCCCTCTTGAGCGAGCAGGAGTAAAGGATAGCGGTCGAAAGACCATTGCTGTCCGGTTGAACCTTGATGAATCTTGCTCCAACGAAACACTGCCAGAGGCAAGTTTACCTTGTGAGGCAATGCCTGAGGGGACTTCCCCTGCTATGGTCCCAGATTCCCCTGAGCACTTACAGGAACGGAGCACAAAGCAAGCACAGATACCCCAGTGTATCAGCAACCTAGCACCAGAGGGGCTACATGGCGAGGTGGGCATCCACCTGTACATGTTCTCCAATTTCATGGTGGTTGTGTATGTAAAGAGCATACGTATGAGCTTTTGATTGTGCTGCATATCTTCCTGCATACATCTAATAAGCCGAAAGTGTCTGTGTGTGTGTGTCCGGGATACGCGCACACGTTTCTTGCTCCATCGCCGTCAAACTTGCTGTGGTTGCTGTGGGCACCGGGGGTCAGGCTATAGCAGGGTTGGCGTCGCCCGTCTTGTGGTTCGGAGAGAGTTATCTGTCCATTTCCGCTTTTTCCTTTGCGGGGACTGCCATTTTCTAATTATCATTCCCAATGATTTTCAGTTTTTACCAGATTTGATTCGCTGTCGTTCCACGGTCGAATTTAACCCGATAATCATCCTTTTGCACTGTAGCAGTAACATGGTTACTGAGGGCATCAGGGGACAGGTGTTGGATGCTGTAGCTCGCCGAAGGCAGGCCTCTCTGCTAGTATACTATACGTGCCTACGTACCTGGAGGTATATGTTGCTGTGAAACATTGCATGTAAAGGCACAGTGTGAATTCTGCATAGGTATGTACATACTTTTATTCAGTGATGCACATTTAAATTGTTGTTTAGTATCACAGGTCACTGAGAGGTGACCTAACCCCCCTCCCTACCTACTATAAACATTCAGTGTACATATTTATGTCTTCTTCCTCTGCAATCACTGTGCACACACAAACATGTACACTGCATATACCAATGTACTGTACATGCACACACACACACATTCAGGCTGTGGATGATGTTGACCTGACTGACAGTCAACTGACCCTCTTCATGAATATGTCTCAATTAGAGCAGCCACCTCCCATTGCTGTCAGTAAGGCAGACAGTCCCCCATTTCCAGTGTCCACTTCAGATAGGCACCAAGTTTCTAAGCAACGTGAAAGACTCCAAAGTACTGCTGAAGTCACATCCCCTAGTTGCAGCACAGTGCAGCCTACCACGCTCTCTCCTGAAGCAGACAGTGCCATGAAGGAGAGTAGGAGGCAGTCCATCTCCCCCCCGGGGAATGTAACCACCTTCATGTTTGAGGACTCTGGAATTGGAACAATGCCCTCTTCAAATAACACCTCCATCAGGCGCATAAGCTGCCTAGCACCAAGTCCAAACTGCACCACACACCCAGGGCCCTACAAAGAGGAGTGCTCCAGTGCAGCACAGCCGGAAGAAGCTCAACAAAGAAGCCTTCACAGTAAGAAGAGGGCAGGTGAGTGCCAGTCAGAGCCTAGGCCTAGCAAGAGGAGGAAGGATGGCCATGCCAAACCACTAAACAACACCGTCATGGAAGTAACTGCTGTCGGGGGGGTGCGGAGAGGCTGCCCCATCCGTCCACAAGGTGGGACGCTGTACTCCATCAAGAGGAGCAGTTGTAGAAGACTCCAGCCACTTGCATTGCTGACACGGGGCCTCCCTCTGCAGCGGCACACTGAGCACCAGGTGAGTGCCCACAGCCAGGACACTGCAGACAGTTGTCTGAACTGGTAGCCCACCTACATACTCTACACATGTAGCTCCACACGGCAATTGTCTGTGGGTCAGATATGTGTAGAGTAATAGCAGGTTGCAGTTGTCATCTTTGTTCCCCCCTCTCACAACACCTCCTGTGCAGCTGCTGGCACTGGGTGTACCTTCCTTTGTCCTGGGTGTCAGTATCACTAACGCTGTGGACTTCAGGTTTGAGGGGCAACTGTTTTTCAGCCCTTCGGTCCTGGCTGGACAAGGTGTTCGTGTTGGAGATGGTGCTATGCTCCACTTGGGAGGGGATGGCTGTGCTGGTGCCTGTGAGCTTGAGAGGTGAGGAGCTCTGGGGAAGGGGGGAGAGTCGTGTCCGCTGTACACAGTACGTAGCTGACACTAGCAGGAAACAAATAGCAGAGTAGTGTGAAAGAAGTATTCACCATGCTCAGGCTTGCTAGATGTGTGCATCGCAAGTGTACCCACTGCACTGTGCATACAATACACTACTGCCAGGGACTGTAGTTACAGTAACTGACTGGCCTGTAATGATTGAGTGCTGTCAGTGCTAGGACTGCTGTGAGTGGTGTTGATGTGTGCAGGGCATTCTGCACCACCCCGGGCGTGGACCCTCGCCTGGTGCCAGCCCACTGGTTCAGGAACCACTACAAGTGGTTGGTGTGGAAGTTGGCTGCCATGGAGGTGTGCTTCCCACGGCACTTCGCTGGAAGGTACGTATGTGTGTCTGTGCATGTACACCTGTGTGTATGTGTGCATGTGTGTGTGTGTGTGCGACTGGGTGGTTGTGTTTGTGCATGTGTACATGCATGCGTGCGTGTGTGTAAACCAGTACATTTATGTGACCCCTCAGGTCCCTCACTCCAAACTGGCTGATGACACAAATGAAGTACAGATATGACAAAGAGATTGACAATGCTCAGAGGTGCATACGCAAGCCTTGTGCACACCCATTCATGTTGCTGTGAAGTTCTTTCAGCTGGTGGCCTTGCCATTATTGCATTGCAGAGTACAAGTATTCAGCAATGCAGTCCACAACAGGAGACCACCGCTAGGGCCAGCTAGACACTAAATATACATGGCAACCCTTCCTCCCTCACTGTCCAGGTCAGCGTTGAGGAAGGTCTATGAGCACGATGACACCCCAGCTAAGACCATGGTGCTCTGTGTGTGCAAGATCAACGCACTGGAGAAGACAAGGATGAGTACAGCCAATAGCAGTGAAGGCAGCACTGCCACTGTGGATGAGGTGCATTATAGTACACAGCACTTGTGGGTGCATTATATGTTGTGCCTGTGGGTGTTCTGCTTGCATGGTGTGGAGTGCATGTTGTGATGTGCATACAATGTGCATGTGGAAGTCAATACAGCTTGTGCTGGCATGTGGGCTACATGTTGACCAGAGACAAAATTAATATTTTGCAAATGGATATTTGGTAGGGTAATTCGCATCCATAATTTGCAGATGACGTTTGATAGCTGTATCTCTGAATACAAGATATACTCTGTTGGTACGACTTTTTCCAAATGCTGCCTTTTTCACAAAATTCACAGAAATCGCAACAGTTCACGACAGTAAAGTTACATAAAGTCTACACCTACTGTACATATGTATATACAGTATAACATATGTAGTATGGTCTGATGTAAGTATCATGTAGTGGGAATTATTTCAGGATTTAAATCGGATTTCAGGATTTAAATCAAATATATATGATACAGACCCTTGAGGAGCAATATCAATCAGTAATTTCACCAAGTTGTGTTGCTTATATTGAGACCATGCAAGTAAGCGTGCTAGATAGTTAGATGGTTGTTCTGCAAAGATCTCAAAACAACCATTTACAACAGAAACTTTGTCTCTTAAGGCTTCTCTGAAACAATTTGGTATTGTCCTTCGAAGATGATCTCTCTGAGGCCATATTATCATCGACTTCCATCTGACATCCATTGCTGTTACCACTTCAATAATACTCCAGAAACTGTAGAGGAATACACATTGAATCGATATGCTAGATGGATTGTGGTGCAGTTTGATCAAAGTAACCATGAACTCTTGAAGACAATTTAGTATTCTGACTTTTTGGAGCCACAAAGTCAAAGACATCCATCAACATTCTGAAATTAGGCAGACCAACTAATGTCACACCAGTTTATCACCTGCCTTTTCTATCATGATCATAATTCACTGAGTCATACATACATACAAGCATACACATATATATACTAGTCAGTGTTCGCCAGTGTACCACAGATAAGTCTCCAATCTTCTCTACTCTGGGCCCACATGAACGCCTCCTCCGCAGATGGTTTAGGGAGTCTTCAAACACAATTGCTGCACTGCTCCTAGCGCTATCCGCACCAGGAATGCCACTTATGCTTGGACTGCTGTCAGCCATTTTGCAAAACTGCACGTGTGCATTGACCAGCTGGCATTATCCCAGTAAAACTAATCCGATTAGTCCCACATTATGCCTGATTCTTTCTGAGACCATATATTTCTAAAATTATGCAGGAATAATCTGCGCATGCCTAGGCGTTATAGGTATTTGGGATGCGTAATCTGCCTGATTTATAACATGCCAAAAAAACATTCCAAGCAAATCTGCCAAAATTTGTGCCTGCCAATATTTCCTGCTATACAGTATGTGCTATGCATGTCAGTGTAATACACTGATAGG
Organism: Ianthella basta; assembly: GCA_964019415.1. Lineage (NCBI taxonomy): Eukaryota > Metazoa > Porifera > Demospongiae > Verongiida > Ianthellidae > Ianthella > Ianthella basta. The sequence continues at coordinate 4,423,298 of OZ025875.1, forward strand.
CCCTTCACTCTTGCGTGCTGTCCTGTGTAGACTGTGGTAGAGCTGACTGATGGCTGGTACAGTATCCCTGCAGTGTTTGACACTGTGCTGAAGTACTACCTGGGACAGGGCACCATTTCAGTTGGCACAAAGCTCATCACCTGTGGGACAGAGCTCACTGGCTCAGGAGACCCCTGCAGCCCTTTGGAGGTGAGTATGCATTGCAATGTGCCCAGCATGTACTGTGTGTGTGTGTGTGTGTGTGTGTGTGTGTGTGTGTGTGTGTGTGTGTGTGTGTGTGTGTGTGTGTGTGTGTGTGTGTGTGTGTGTATGTGTGTGTGTGTGTGCAAAACATCAAAGGTACATTGAATTTATTTCCAATAGTGATCCTGTGCATTTCCAGTGCTGGGTTGTTTCATCTGATCAGTGCTTGTCTCCTACAGGCACCTAGCAGTGTTATGTTGAAAGTGTCTGCCAACTCCACTCGACGTGCTCGCTGGGACACCAAACTTGGCTTCCACCCACATGCCAAACCCTTCCACATCCCCCTCTACTCTGTTCGGCCAGACGGTGGTAAAGTTGGCAGCACCAGTTTTACAGTGGCCCGGGTATACCCACTGCTGTTCATGGAGAAGAGATCAGATGGCAGCAAGGCCTTCAGGACCAAGCGAGCAGAGGAGAAGGCAGCCAGGGCCTCTGACAGCAGGAGACTGAGGATCATTGAGGGAATTTGTGAGAGGGAACGGAAGAAGTTTGAGAAGGAAGTGCAGCAAGAAGGTGATAGGGCCATCTGCAAAGGTGTATTCTAGACATGCTCCCTGCATGCATTCACTGTACCTTGTTCCTAGCTGCTCAATATGCATAGCAGCTCTATTCATGAATTTAGCCTGGATTTATTATACTATAGTGTTTGTCACTGTAACAGTTCACTTCATTCAGTGTACATATGTGTAGGAGCATTCAGTTGTACATGTGTGTGTCTGTGTGTTACAGATGCTGGGTTTCAGCCTTTCCGAAGTCGTAGAAGGTTGAACTCTAAACAGATCATGGGATTAGATGATGGGGAGGACATCTACCGAGCCATGCAGCAGGTGGCCGACCCTCTCTCGTTTCAGGTGCATACATGTGTACATTCACTGTGCTTGTGCGGTCCTGCAGAGTGAGATCATTAAAATTCGTGCTACACTGGATCATGTTTCTAATCTGCCCCTGTAGCTAGCATTTCCTTTCAATCCCTGTGCCCTTGCCCGTACACAATGCACCCATTTGCAGGAGTGTCTGTCTGTAACACAGAAGACTCTTCTGATGAGCTACAAGGAGACTGTTGATGCTCAGAGGAGAGATGAGCTGCAGAAGAGAATCAGCTCAGCCATTGAAGAAGCTGAGGAGGAAGAGGTCTGTGGTTGTCACTTCAATGTGGCACGGTGCAGTGTGGTATAATTGACATGAGTGAACCAGCTTCCATCGTTTGTTTAACCATCATGCACCTTGTGGTTTGTCCTTCCCTCAGCTCCCTCCCAAAAGGGACGTTGTGCACTTCCTCAAAATGAAAGTGACAGATACCTGCTCAGACATTGGCAGGACTCCTTCAGGTACACCACATGACTCACAGTTGAGAGCAGTGCATGAGAGCAGGTTTTTAACTCCTACAATATTTGTTTGTTCCATGGTTCCTCCTTTGTGTATGTCACAGTGCAGCTCCCATATCTTCCTTGTTAAATTTGTAACAGCATTCTTTGAACAGCCTGAGCTTACCACCAACACTATTCTTATATGCTGTACAGATGCTGTGTTTTGTGTGTGGCGTCCATCAGAAGATGTAAGGCAGTTACTCAAGGAGGGATGCAGCTTCCGAGTCTATAGCTTGCAAGCCTCAGAAGGAAGGTAACTTGTTCCTGTACTTGTTACCATCACCTGATGGGGACTTGTTGTTTTCTGCCGTGACTTGAAGTCTTACAGTGCAATATGGATTGTTCGGTTCCTGAGCCTACAGTGGTTACCTAGGATACAGAAGAGTGACATGTCTGTACTCTTAGTAGTGATTGTCTGTGGTTTGGAAGCAGTTGCTTCAATAGTGTGACTCTTCTCCCCTCCCCTCCCTTGCACACTGCCTCACTTGCTGGGACATGTACACCTGTTGGCAACAACACAGAGGAGGGCTGCAGGTAAGTACAGCTCTCCCTTCACACAACACTCTATTAGTCATACATAGTGCTGGTGTGTACTTGGTGACTGCAATGGTACTGTAGGTGGTCCTACTTGGTAAACGTCGGCTGTGAGCCCTTCATGGTCCTTAGGGCATACCGTAAGTATAATAATTTAGTGTTACAGAAGTTTGAATGACATTTGCTGTAGGTAATTGTTCGTTTTCTGTGTGAACCCATTGTATTAATCACCACAATTTTTTTATATAGGAACACACAGTAAGCTGTAGTACAGTGCTTGTTTTATATATCTGTCAATATATTTTAAGCCAGATCGTCATCCAGCTAAGCTTTATTGAAGCCAAATTTTTCAATGGTACAAGTTTACCAGAAGTGTAAATCCTTATTCCTTGCCATTTGTATGCCTTTATTTGAGGCTGTGTGTAGAACAGTATGTTAACAAAGATCCCAGCCTACAGTAGGTGAAAAGCCACAGTGCATGGTATATATACGTACGTAGCTTGTAGGGTGAGCAATGATAGTGGACATTGTGTCAGTGGATGCTTTCTTCTGCTCCAGCTCACAGCCACAAAGTTCACCCGGTATGAAGAGGTGTCCTCAGGGCAGAGTGGATGGGTGGCCACCTTCTGCCCGAGAAAGGTACATGATACGTAGAATGGAACAAGTGTAAACTGTCCCGCAGTAAACTGTCCCACAGTGATCATCACTTGCATCTTAAAGGGTTGAACAATAGTAAGATTAGATTCAGTATCCAGTTAGTTTGATTATTTCTCAAATTCCTCTGGTGACTGCATGACATCAAGCACTTGCACTAATACCTCTGTACGTATGTCTGGTCACCACCATGTGGGTGCTATATGTTGTCAACTTTCTATCACACTTGTGCCACAGGTGACTGCAATATCAGATCTCACAGATGGAGGTCAGGACCATCCCTACGGGGAGGTGGACGTGGTAGGCGTGGTCATCCATGTGTCCAGCACAGTCATGGCCACAGCAAGGTTGGTAGCCAGTCGCTGCAGCCCATGAGATGTAGCTAGGGGAGGCATGTACACTGGTATGTGTGGCTAGGTATAGACATGCCACTCTACTACCGCACCTCTCTAGCCAATATTTAATTCGAGAAATAAGCCAAATGTTAAGCTTATTTCTCAAATTAAGCCTTGGCTAGTGCAGTCTGTACCAGAGCAGCATGTACACTGGCATACTACTATGCATGTCAGTACTCCCTATACCACCTGTGGCGCATGGTCTTCGGTGGCCCATCATTGGATGAGAGACATGCCCACTTAGCACCAATATGACTTCTGCGACAGCCAATTTTGCATCTGTGTAATGTACGTACGTACCTTCACTCCCTTTTCAGATCATGTCATAACAAAACATACTTAACATCAGAACAAGCCTACATCATTTCACTTCCTGCTGTGCTTAACAGTGCTAGCTTCTTTCATGGAGATGTTCCATTGTAATTGATGCCCAGAAACCAAAGTAACTGTTGGCTTGCAACGGAGAGCTTGAATAGCAAACAGAGAGCCATTCATTAGGGAGGGATCTTTTGTTCGATGTCCACACAGTTTCTCAAACATACATGTTCACTTCACTCACTGAATGTACTCCCTTCTCTCTCCATTTGCCCCAGAGGTGAGGTCCCACTGGACACCATCTACCTAGCTGATCAAGACGGGAATATGGTCACAATCAAAGTGTGGGAAGGACTGTCTGTAAGCTGGATACATGTTCAGGTGTATGGTGTGGTGGAGTGTAGGAGGGTTGGTTGTGTTGGGTGTGTAGGACAGAGCTGAGCCCATTGCAATGACAGACGTATCCAGCAAAACTACTTGCTTAGCCATGTGCTGATCAGTTCTAGTGGAGGAGTACAGACTGTCAGTGTGTCACATGTACATAGACACATACCGTCATGAATGTGTCAACATGGCACACAGTGCACTTGAATATCAGCATGACCCCTTGCACCCCGCCTCTCCCTGCCCCTCCCCACCCCTCTGCAGGCCCTGGGCTATGACGATCTGGTACAGCCGTGCATGCTCCTCAGTGCTAGCAACCTCCTGCAGGTGCAGCACTCCACTGGGCACTCGGCCCTCCCCTCACTGCAGGCCAGGGATGTGACTGTGTTGCCAAAGTCCACGTGACCAGCACCTCAGTGAGGCCCTGCGTCACCTAAAGGGGGCCTTACCTGTGAGTGGGGCACATGTGACTGCACACACACACACACACACACACACACACACACACACACACACACACACACACACACACACACACACACACACACACACACACACACACACACACACACACACACACACACACACACACACACACACACACACACACACAGTTGCATTTTATTCTATTGCACTGAGTGGAGTGTGTGGTGAGACAGATCTTTGTGACTTGCTGACTGGTGTGGCTGGGAAGGTCACAACAGATTGTGTGTGTATGAGAGAGGTCATGGCATCATACAGTGTGCGTGCATGCAAGTGTCATGCAGAAGTGTATGATTTATGGCTGTTCTTTTCTTCCTATATTCTGACAGGCAAAGGTCAAACAATTTTGTGACAGCCTGCTGGAGTATGTACGCTTTTAGGCTGTTTTTATGACTTCGATCAACGAATCAATCCATATAATTCTTTTACTAATGATATTCATGATGATTGCACCACGACTCGCGATTGCACAACGAGCGAGCAACATCATGGCGGCCAGTACTTAACCTGCCGACCTGTTGTCCGACTCAGTCGAACCTCTTCCAAGTGGAGCTTAACACCCAAGGAATTCGAAGAAGCTACCTTCAAATTCAAAGAACCAGTGAATTGATACTGCTTTCAATTAACAACATCATGGAGGAGGGACGCGACATACCTTCTCACAAACGTAATAAGCGAAGCGTGTGTGCGTTCTACAACACGCCAAGGGGCTGCGCCTTGGGCAAAAAATGTCGGTACCTCCATCTTCGTACGACAACCCTCGGGGAGCAAGAACGAACAGCAGCAGCTGCATCCCCATCGAGGTCCCCATCACATGTCGATGATCGCCATTTTACTCGTGGGAGCGGCTATCAGCGCGGGGCTCCAACCAGGGGGCGTGGCGGATGGTCCGGCAGACCCTCACATCAACGGAGGGAAGGTCGAGGGGGAGGGCAAGAGGCTGCAGCTAAGTGCCATAGAGATGATGAATCCAAGCACTCATCTCCACAAGGGCCAGCTGAAGGAGAAAGACCTACTGACAGTCCACTGCACAGCCTGTTGGACTTCCCCCAGCTGGGATCACGGCACCGCTACCATCACACACCAGTCCAGTCCCACGGGCCTGCCTCTCCTGCTCTAACCATCCCCAGTGCACCCACTGCTAGTGGAGGGCGGGGCAGGGGGAGGGGTCAGCTGCATCGCCCCACTAGCGAGTTCTCTCTTGGTGCCCTGCTGGAAAATGCCACTTCAAAGAGCCACCGTCCTCCCGTCACAAGGCCCAGTAAGATATCTGACAGTAGCTCTTGTGATCTCTTGGCCACAGAGCTGGACCAGCTCCACCTGAGGTTCTTGGGTGACCAGTTGTCCTTGGTGGAGAAGAGCACTGCCCACCAGACGTACAGGCTGTGGTACAGTCCCACTGACCCAGAGTGGGTGAGCAAGTCTATGGGCCTATGCCTTTAGGGGTGCTGTTTTCGGTGGGGGTGTGTACGACGTATAGTATGCTGTGATTGCTGCATGCACTTGTCCATTAAGGACATAACACTGTAGGTGCCTTCAGCTTCAGTCCAATGTCTCCATTGTCTATACTATCAGTTCTCTTGCCAACATAGCTGTGCATGTACTGTAGCTGTGAATGTGTCAGTTTACATGTATGTATGGTCACTGCTTCTTGTACAAGCACCTGTCTGTGTTTGATTTAGCTGGTGAGCTGGTTAGCAGGTTAAAGACTTTACTGTGTGCACCTACTGCAGGTGTGCCTTCTCATCATCACCATTCATCCTGTGTTTCCACTTTCTTCAACAACCTCCCCTCCCCTCCCCCCACTCCCCCTCCTCCCTCCCCCACTCCCCCTCCCCTCCCTCTCTCCCATGTCCCATCTTGCTACAGCCCTTTATTTTCAAAGAGGTCTCCCTCCTTGTCACCTTCCCCCGGGACTACCCCAAAGAGGTGTGCTCTGTCACTTTAGAGGAAGGCAACAACATCACCCTGGACACTGCAGCCAGGTATGTAGGTCCTGTGGTCTGTGGCCTTGAGCAGATCAGGCAATAGACAATGCGGTGTAGTATTTGCTGCAGTTCATCATTTGAGACAGGTTGCATAAAGTGTGTGTGTGTGTGTGTGTGTGTGTGTGTGTGTGTGTGTGTGTGTGTGTGTGTGTGTGTGTGTGTGTGTGTGTGTGTGTGAGAGAGAGAGAGAGAGAGTCACCACAGTTGCAATTCTGTACTGAGTGTACAATGATCCCTTGTTGGTCTATTGTACTTCCATACATACGGCAAGACAGTTTTAATTTCAACAGGTTTTTGCTCATATGTAATGTGTGAGGAGACTCCATGCAAGTCAATTTCGTAGACTTTACTTGTCCATAGTCTAGCCATCCTTCTCCTGTTTTCATTTCAATGTTTTGCCAATGCAGTTCTGTATACATACACTTACCTTTTTGGTAGGGGGGGAGTTTCTGAGCATAAGCGCAGTGACTGGATCAATTTCAAATAACTTCAACTCAAACTTCAAATCAACTTCAATTAATATCCAGGACGTTTACGCTTACACTCAGAAACTCTCCCCCTACCAGTACCCTTATGCAGCAATGAACCTTTATTGCATCACTTACCTTTTTGCTCAACTGGAGGATGTGATGGTGTGATGGTGTGATGTGGTGTGATGATGTGATGGTATGGTGGTGTGATGTGGTGTGATAGTGTGGTGGTGTGGTGTGGTGGTGTGATGTGGTGTGGTGGTGTGATGGTATGGTGGTGTGATGGTGTGATGTGGTGTGGTGGTGTGATGGTGTGATGTGGTGGTGTGATGGTGGGATGTGGTGTGGTGGTGTGATGGTGTGATGTGGTGTGATGGTGTGATGTGGTGTGGTGGTGTGATGGTGTGATGTGGTGTGATGGTGTGATGTGGTGGTGTGGTGGTGTGATGGTGTGATGTGGTGTCCTTCTTGCTCTGCAGAGATGTGAATGAGGCTATGAAGGAGCAGCTACTGACTATGAGGCACTCCTTGGGTGAGAGAGCACTGCTGTTCAGGCCTTTCCTCAAGTGGCTTGACCGCAACATTGGCCCGCTCATCTTGGCTGCATCTCATGGGGTGAGTTGTGTCTGTTACAGTATTCTAAGTTCACTTTATACAGCTATATGTATCATTATGTATGTACAGTACATAACATACATGTGTGTTTGTGCATGTTTGTGTGCTACAGTAGCAGTACATACAGTTGCATAGTCAGCAATATAAATCAGCCTTGCATTAGTCCATTGTCCATTTGACGTGTTGCAATCTCCTTTGAGTCAATCATTTCACATATTCAGCGACCAAGGTGGTCCAGTCCCTATTATCCTCTGTGATGGGTGTCTGAGATGTGCTTCTGCTTATCTCTTGTGTGTAGGACACTGCTGAGCTGCAAGGGGGCAGCAGTGGGAGTGGTGGGGAAGGACTGGGGGACATGCGTAATTTGGAGCATAGCCTGGAAGATGAAGCAGTTGAAGTGAGTGACAGTGACAACGGTGATAGTGATGACGCTAGTGACAATGAAGACAGTGGTGGGGATGACAAAGATGATGTCATGCTGTTGAAGACTACACGTATGACAAAGCATGGTACTGAGGTCCGTGTGCGCAGCATGCAAGTGAGTCAGGAGGTGGGCCTCATCCAGTGCTCCCTGATGAAGGCCACCCTCCTCTGTCGGCGCTGCAAGGAGCACATGGATGTGCAGCTTAAGCCAGACAAGTGAGTATGCCCCTACTTTGTCTGTACATGTCTCTGTGTGGTGTGTGTCTTACTCACAATGGGCTATATACTGCCCACTGCCCTTGATGAGGGCTCTTTACACTGCATCTCGTGCATCCTGTATTAGTCATTGACAATGGACCCTATTTGACTGACATCATAGTCAGTTTGAGACATACACTTTAGCAGTAGTTCTGATACGTACGTACATATGAAACCACTGAAGTGTATTTGCAGATGTTGCTTTCGCCTTATAATGGAGTTTTATGCTTGACTAATAGTGGCAGGTTTCTACAGTGTGTGCATGTGCCTGTTGAGCCTCCAGCAAGAGGTGCACATGTTGGAATACCTGTCCAGTGGTGCGCCGATGGTGACATGCAATCAGTGATCAAGCACTTTGCAGTAAGCCTCCATGGCATGGTGATGCTACTGTGTTCCTTCTGTGTGTGCAGGTTGCTGCAGTCCTCCTGTCCACGCTGTGGGGTGTTCTATGGGGTGCAGTACTCACCGTCCACTCTCCATCCTGACTGCCTCACCCTCGGCTTCCTGGACCTCAAAGAGTGAGATACACTGCTGCGCACACTGAACATTCTGCTAGTCTGCCACTGCATACAGTAGACTGCCACATGAAGGTGCCACCATCGACATGATAAAAATGGAGGCTAGAAGTGTTTTGGCTAGCAAGTCTAACACTCTGAGTGTGCAACCCAGTACACCTTGAAGGAGGATGCACTACTGGGGGACTGCATTTAAGCAGTCCCACGTACTCCAGCCTTATCTTATTATTAGTTTTGCCCTAAAGGCAGTGTACCGCCGTTACGGCGTGCACAGCCACAAGTCGGAGTGTGCATTCAACTAATCTAATATAAATTCCAAGGGTGGCCATTTTGGCAACCAGAAGATTTACAACATGACACACACAACATTGCATTTGGCTTATGTCAACTTCATCATGGCCCATGCCTGCTGTGACCACAGCCTGTTAGCTTGCTGTGTTGGATGGCCATCTGTCTAGAAATGAATGAGGAACTCACCAACAATCACTCATCTCGCTACACGGTAGTGTAGAGTATGTATAAGTATGTCACAGCCACATGTAGCCAGTGTATGTGTGTGTGTGTGTGTGTGTGTGTGTGTGTGTGTGTGTGTGTGTGTGTGTGTGTGTGGCTACCTTGAAAGTAGTCATAAGCTTTGAAGCTTCAAGAACACTACAAAGTGGTCTTGTGCAATCTTGCTATATTGAATCCAAACCATGTGCAGTCATTGCCTAGGATACGGTCAGGTGGCATTATAGAGTTGTGCACATGCCACCCATGCTATTCCTGGCTAATAACCACTGTATAAACAGCTACAGTAAGAAATGTTTCAAGTCTTGACTGCCATCAGAACCTACTGTGTGATGAATAGTTGGCTTTCCTGCTTCTGTGAAAGATTGTCGCGTGTTTGTGGTCACCCTTCCCTCCCCTCTTCTTCCCTCCCCTCCCCTCCCCTCCCCTCCCCTCTCCTTCCCTCCCCTCCCCTCCCCTCTCCTTCCCTCCCCTCCCCCCTCCCCTCCCCCCTCCCCTCCCCTCCCCTCTCCTTCCCTCCCCTCCCCTCCCCTCTCCTTTCCTTCCTGTATATAGCTGCCTGGTTCATGACGTCATCCTCTTTGGATCCGAGCTAACCATTGTGTGCCTGTCCTGCAATAAGATGACCCGCACAAAGGTATGCACTCCTCTCTCTGAGTTGGCTGTGTCTTTGTGTGTTTGTGTACTGGAGGCATGATTTATTTAAGTTGCAGTTTTGACAAGTGCCAGTTTGTAATTGTACAGTGTTTCTGCTCTCTACCATGACACGTGTGTCGCACACACACACACACAAAGGGTGTCCATTATGGCCAGCCCCACACCCTTTGGTGCCAGCACTGCCATCATAAGATGACTGTCAGTATCGAGACGTGTCGTCTCTTGGAGCATGAGCCAGGCCCCGCCCTGCAATTGGCTGCTGGAGATAGGGAGAGAGAAAGGAGGGAGAAACGCAAGAAGGAGTTCCAGATCAGGGAGGGGAGGCCACTCCCTGAGAAAGGAACCTGTGCACACTACAAGAAGAGCTGCCGATGGCTGAGGTATGTTTGGTGTGGGTGGATGTCAACATGTCCGTACATTATGGGGTGGGGCAGCAGATATGCCTGCAATCATTGGTGTTTGCCAGATTGTGGCCTCGGCAACTGTAACCATGCATGCTGTGTAGTGTACCCCATTCACTGCATGCTGTACCCCATTCACCACATGCTGTACCCCACTCACAGCATGCTTTACCCCATTCACCACATGCTGTACCCCACTCACAGCATGCTTTACCCCATTCACCACATGCTGTACCCCATTCGCTGCATGCTGTACCCCATTCACCACATGCTGTACCCCATTCACTGCATGCTGTACCCCATTCACCACATGCTATACCCCATTCACCGCATGCTGTACCCCATTCACAGCATGCTTTACCCCATTCACCACATGCTGTACCCCATTCACCACATGCTGTACCCCATTCACAGCATGCTTTACCCCATTCACCACATGCTGTACCCCATTCGCTGCATGCTGTACCCCATTCACCACATGCTGTACCCCATTCACCACATGCTGTACCCCATTCACCACATGCTGTACCCCATTCACCACATGCTATACCCCATTCACCGCATGCTGTACCCCATTCACCACATGCTGTACCCCATTCACAGCATGCTGTACCCCATTCACCACATGCTGTACTCCATTCACCACATTCTGTACCCCATTCACCACATGCTGAACCCCGTTCACCACATGCTGAACCCCATTCACCATATCCTGTACCCCATTCACCATATCCTGTGTCCCTGCGAATGTACAGGTTCCCCTGCTGTGGCAAGGCCTACCCCTGTGACATCTGCCATGACACCAAGGAGGACCACTCGTATGAGAGGGCTAACAGGATGGTCTGTGGCTTCTGTGCTAAGGAGCAGGTGAGTCACCCCTACACACACACAGGGGAAGAAGAATCAGTGTCGTTTGGTGAAACTACCTAACTAGATAAGAAATTGGATGGTTTGGTGCTACCTTGTCATATGATGGCTGCTATGGGAGTTCTCATCATTAAATGATGTAGATGAAGTCTCACTGGCCTATTCAGTGTACTACACCCTGGCATGTGCTACGTAAGTGATGACTATTTGTGTTTGACTGGTAGCTGCCAACAGCTGTGATAGCCTCCTGGTATTCCGTGTATGGGGATAAGCACAGTAACTAGCCAATTGCTCTTTGATGTGCCCAGTGCGAAGTGATGGATGGTAATGCAATAACCTCTTAGTCTACGACACTAGAACTGAGCAAGGAGATAGAAGAAACTTATAGTAGTACCTGGCTAATGATGCCTGGAGCCAGAATGTCTGCCGCTGTTCTATGTTAGCGCAGTTGCACACGCTGCATACAGTGCGACGACTTCCTTCATCAAGCACTACTCGTAGAGCTGCGGTGGAGAAGGTCCTGCACAGGAAGCCATCACTAATCTACTTACTTCGTAGTTAACTAATCACATCATTGTAAAATTGTCCTAGTGCTAGTTGAATGAAGGAAAGTCTTCAGTGAGTGCAGCCATCAAAACACCATCCCACAACTATACGCCAATTGCATTGTGCAGGAGAGTGGTACGTAATTTTTAGCAAGAGGGTGATGTCAATCAAGTTGTCTGGTGCAGCAGGAGGCAAAGCTGAGTGCTGTATCACGACAACTGTACCGCCACTCCTGAGCGCTGTGAACTGCTGCACTCCAAACAGTCGATAGTATTTGTATAACACCTATTGCATTATACAGTATGTATGTCATACTATACTGAAATACTTGTTGAAACTATTCATGTACTGCATGTTTAAGGTACAAAGACCCGAGCTCAAGCTATAAAGTATGTATGTCTGGCATTTCTTGGCTGCCTGGACTACCTTAGGAGTAGTTTGTCAAGTCAGCCGAGCTCTGGAGTCCCCAACCTACGTAGCTACAGCTGTTCATTGTCCAGCGCCAGAGAGTGTAGTCTTTTGTTTTATCTTGCCAATGCCTTTGAACTGATGATTTAAAGGTGTGTCCATTCATAATGGTTCTCACTTGAGAACTGGTAAGTTCCTCCTCCACATAATTCATTGTGCATGGTCAACATGCAGAAATTCATAGTAAGGCTGCATTGACAGTGAGTAATACACCTGTTACAGGATTAAGTGCACCTTGGCACACCTACGTACATACGTACATACATGTATGCACTCATCCTGAGTCCTGCTGGAAGCAGCACTCTCTTCAGAGCTTGTCTGTCTTCCTCACAGCCAGCACACTTGGGTGTGTTCTCCGTAGTTGCATTAGCGACGTATGGTCTGTGAATGCTAAACAAGTTAGCATTCATCCATTCATCTCTGTTGAATGTGGGCAACCACCATCTCTGTCAGATGGTGAACCCATCACGAGTCTTGGCCAGCAGCCAAGGGGAGGGAGTATGGTACCTGCACACCAGGCAGTGTAGCGTGTATGGTATGTATGCACAGTACATACATGTGCAGTGCCTGTACTGTATGCACACCACGCTTAGTGGGTGCAGTACTGTATGTGTGAGAGCGTTGTGGTTGTTGTTGTTACGTGCCAGCAGCTGTGGAAGCCATGGGAGAATCTACTGTAGCTCAAGATGGAACGTGCACGTAGCATGTGTGCGCCCACCCTGAGCCGCATTGGGAGATCACGTGTTTGGAAGTGAGAATGGGGAAGCAGGATTATATCTCCAGTGCCTGGGTGTGACACTCCTCCCATGGCTCATTGCTTCATCATCCAATACATTACTTCACATGCACTGTATGATGAAGCACTTGTACACAGAGCAGCTCCAGATTACAAGCCAGAGCAACTTATCCAACATGAGCCTTTCTCTGAAGACCATCACCGCACTCTTCACTGCACTCTTCAGTACTGTGTACCTAGCACGTATCTGGGATGTCTTGCCGAGGTGGGACAAGGGTGCAATGTATTGTAATGTTTTAGTGAGTGTGGTGGGTGGACGGATGAGGTCGAGGGCTGCTAATGGCATCAGAGTAACTATCAGTCATATTACACATCAACGGGGACCTTTAAACTGGCTTAAGCTGACCCCTATGTCAGTACCCATGGCAATTAGGTGGCTGCTTTCGTGGAACTGAGTAAGAGCATGTCGTTGACTCAGCTCATGCGGCAAGAGGAGTTGGCAGTGCAGCAGTTATTGAGTTGTGGGAGCCATCCATCTGTGAAGGATGCCTTACAGAGGCACTGGGCAGTGCACACTTCCATTCAGGTAGTCACGTCATTGGTTTCTTTCTCAGGTCATGTGAGGTGGGAAATGTTCACAGGAAAGAATACCTGGTATTTCTTTCTCCTGTGCCTGTGTGTGTGTGTGTGTGTGTGTGTGTGTGTGTGTGTGTGTGTGTGTGTGTGTGTGTGTGTGTGTGTGTGTGTGTGCGTGTGTACGTGTGTGTCTCTGTGTATTGCTTGTTGATGTGGGTGTGTGGGTGTTACTCTGTGCGTAGTCCGTCGGTGCATGCAGGCGCTGTGCTGACCGCACTACGTTGGCCTGCTCTACCCTGGTGTATTGGGTACCCAATAAGTCAATGATTGCCAGCAATTTGGGCAATGTAGAATAGTCTAGCAAACCAAACTAAGTTACGCTGCGTTCACTTGGGAGCGTCAACATGCTTCGGCCACGGCTCGTTTTACCTCACAATGTGTGAAATTCTACCAGACGGTATACCAAGCTACAGTAGCATGGCTTCCACTATCACGCCCCACAGTGTACGTAGCTGTGTGGTGTGTATTGCACTCTGTCGTGAACAAAGCCGCGGCCAGAACCACTGCCCCAACCATGGCTTGAACCCTTTGTGTGCTACAAAATTAGACACTTGTTTTGTATGTCAGATAGCACCCCTCCTGCGCCAGTGTAAGGGGTTTAGTGGTACCACAGCACTTGGTGGTTGGCTGTTAACTCAACAGGACAGGAGTGCTTCACATGTTCAGAGATGGTAACAAGTTAATTGAGTTTGTTTCAATGTCCATTGTGGTTGTGTTACAGTTGATAGTGCCAATCTTGTAAGCAGTGTAGCTTAAAAATGTATTGATATCCTGTGGAGCGCCATGTCTACTGGAGTCTCCCAAATCTGCAATGGCTTGCACCTATAGTATCTGTGTTATGCACTCACAGTTAGGTGCATACGTACAATGGTGCCACTGTGTCTGTGCTGGAAATGACTTTATATAGTCCTACATGCCTGTGGCACTTACAGTATACCTGTGGCTCAGTGCTATAGCTACTGTAGGTAGTTGTATACCAACTGTTACGTATGTAAGTGCTTATGAGAGGGTTGTATCATAATTGATGATTTACTGCAGTGTGAGCATGCACGCATGCGTGTGTGTGTACTGGGTGTGTGTGCTGTACTATGTATTGCTGTCTGCACATCTGTTTGAGTTGTCTCACTGTGCTGCATGTCACATTATGTCTGTGTGCAGACGTATACTGTTGACAAGCCGTGTGTGGTGTGCAAGAGTGCACTGACTGGAGGCCCCCACACGGCCTACTGGGAGGGGGGCCAGGGGTGCAGGAACAAGGCCAAGATGAGCCGGTGAGCACCAGGGGGCACCCTTGTGTGCTTGTGTGAGTGGATCTGGTATTGTATGTGTTGTGTGTTACTAGTTTCACAAGACATTTTGCAAATGCGGCAGGTGTTCTTGAATGAAACCTGGAGAATGAGATAGCATGCCCTTACAGTATGTGAGGTCATCTACCACATGCTATGTAGGAAAGTGGCAAACATATCTTGGGTAGGAAGATGACCGAGGGCTAGTTTAATACTGCAGAAGAGTTCAGAAGAGAGCAGGACTCATTTACACGCTATCTGTGCAAGCTGCTATGGAATGGTAGTTTGTTCAAGAGTACACTGATAAACAGCACAGCAAAAGTGCCAGATGTCAAACAATGTGCTGCCAAGAACAATGATAGTGCTGTTTTGCGCAATGATGCCTTCCCCCCCGCCACTGGGTGGGGCTGACTATGCAGGAAAGTACCATTCACAAGTGTAGGCATCTTTGTGAACATGACTCCTGTGAACACAAATACTAAGATGGATAATAGGCCTAAGCAGCTAGCAGTAATCCTATGAAGGACCAGTAGTGCGGCTAGTCATGCAGTGACATCTGAGCCTTACTCTACTGGTACTGCTTCCTAGTGCGCTCACACAATCTGAAGCGTACTAGAGATTGTGTGAAATAGTATTACTAATTGAGTCACCATGCATTAGTGAAATATGATACACTGTACATTCTGCGAAAATTTGTACGCATATGGTATACTGTATGGGAGGCTCCAGGTTGTCCTGTACTTGTGTGTGTGTGTGTGTGTGAACCACAAACCACTGGGAAAGTAAGAAACTTGTGTAATTCTCTGTTAGGTGCTAGCGCACTTTCCAGTGTTTAACACTGGTAGTGCAACGTATGCTAGTCACCTAGACATTACCAAGTGTAGGTGGGGAATTCTACGGCCAGGAGCACAGGACGGATACTCTGATGCCGTCACTCCAGACCGTACCCCACCTCTCTCATCTCATGGGTCTTGCAAGCCCATAGATGAGTACCCCTACTGCACCGAGGGGGCCATGCAACTGGGGTGATAAGGCTGGTGTCTCCGCAGCCAACGATGCCACCGGTCTTGTTGCCACCTGCTGGCTCACCCCATTCATGGGGTCCACTTAGCCAAGTCTTGGCTGTGGTATTACAAGTTACAAGTACAAGTGTGTGCATGCATGCATGTACGTATGTGTGAGCATTTGACCATGCTGCAGTGTGTGTGTGTGAGAGAGTATGGGTGTACTGTACATATGAACATGTATGTATGCATCAAGTGGTGTGCATGAACCATGGTTTGAAGGCGTACCCATATTTTG
Source organism: Ianthella basta (assembly GCA_964019415.1). Classification (NCBI taxonomy): domain Eukaryota; kingdom Metazoa; phylum Porifera; class Demospongiae; order Verongiida; family Ianthellidae; genus Ianthella; species Ianthella basta. Next base: position 4,439,351 of record OZ025875.1, read on the forward strand.
TGGAACCATTTATGAGTGAGTTGGTATTTGTATAAAATATTCGATATTCGACTAGTACAAAATCATCAAAGTGTTAACTTTTGTGTAATCTAAGGTAATGAGGGCATCACCGTTCCCACTGTCATGTCATGTGTACTGGGTACACTGTGGGAGGCAGGGGGGTTCAATGTGGGGCTGTGATGTTTGTTATCAAGAGTATCATAATTGACAAGTCTTCGATTAGTGTGGAAGTCTGGTGAAATGGGCAAGACGGCACATTCATGTCAGTGATGATAATGCCAAGTTCCTAATTATATACATTGTGTCAAATGGTTGTGTGTAAATGAATTTGAGTGTTCAAATGTGCAATGTACAGCATGTACAGCTCACTGAAGTGATGGCTTGAATGCTGTAGTGGTAAGAAGAACAGGTGTACTGGCATACGTAGTGTGCCAGTGGCCTCAGAGGACGTGATGCGTTTGATGTGCTGGGTTGCCTGTCTAACTCTGTGCAGCCATGGGGCTTCTTTCAAGCTGTCTGTATTGAGGAACTAGGGGTTCCACGAATGCACTAGAGTGAGCTTGTGGGTAGAGGCCCATCAGTGCAGGCCTCTTGTAGGGCTGTGCATCCTTTGTGAGTGGGCTGGAGCGGCTCCAGGACTAGGGACAGAGGATGGAAGGCTCCCTACTGAAGATGATGCAATAGGAGGGTAGTGTGATGTCACACTGAGTGTATAGGTGCCCTATTGAGGGGTCTGTAGTGCGGTGAATGTTACAGTGCACAGGCAGCCAGCCTGCACACTCAGACATGAATTAGAATTGTTCTACTGCATGTAAGGTCATCATCACAGTCCCTATAGGGAGAGAGGAAGGAACAGAAGTGTTGTGTTGTGTCAGCGTCACACCTGCAGAAAACACTCTTTCATTGATTGAACACATTGTCATGTGTGTACATGTACATATTGGTATTTGGAATGGCAATCAACATCTATGCATAACACATAGCACAGTCACTGATGATGCTATGGGAGAATAGGTCTTGCTCTGATACTGCATCATGTTACTGTACACTGTACACACAGATGGAAACCACTAACACATGGAACTTGTTCCATTTGCTGTTACCATGCAGCGTAAGGTGTGTTCATTACTGCATCAGCAATAGGAACCTTTGAAATTGTGTTGTGGAGTCCTCTCAACATGACCGCCTGCTCTCACTCCTCCTCCCTCTCTTCTCACCCCCTTCTCCCCCTCCCCTCCCCTACCCCTACCCTTCCCCCTCCCTTTCCCCCCTGCCTCTCCCCCTCTCCCTCCCCCTCCCCCTCCCCTTCCCCCCTTTGTTCATCTTCCTGCCCTCAGAAATGATCCAAGAAAGTATGCCAATGTATCCAAGACAGCAAGCAAGAAGATGGAGAGGGTTGGCTTTCAAGGGAAGATGAAGATACTTGGCAATGAGTGATGCAGCAGTCCTGCCCAGCCTCCTCCCTCACCACCCCGACCCTGGACCCTGGTGGAACAGACACACTGGACTTCAATGAAATGCACAATGTACAGAGTGGACTCTCAGGATCAGTGTAATGACTAATAGCAATTTTAGGGAAGCACTAGAGCTATGGTTTAGTATGGTATCCTTATCTCACTGTAGTGTGAAGTACATGGTTGGGTTGGCTAATTAGCCCACCTTACTTCATACTGTAGAATGGTGTATTGCACCTATATCAGGGGCTTACAGTCAGCTAGCACGTGTTCGATTTTTACTTTAGTAGTAGATAAAATATTGCATTTTTGTAAATACTGTGCATGAAATTCAAATGATGTCAGAACACGTAGTCACATGATGTAAGCTGCCGGGCTGGCTAGGTTTGTATAAGCGGGTATTGTCAGAAGCCCTACAAGGACGCGACCAATGATCGATATGACCCACGTACAGGAATTCGCGGTTGATGCCTTCCGGTATGGCTTCGGCTAGGGGTCTCGCCGCGCTAGAGTGATTCGTGCTAGCGTGTAGCGCAGTTTCGCTCCGAGCTCCAATTGGCTGAGGGCTGTGGGTTGGAGTGCCGCTACTCGGATCAGTTGCCTGGATCGCGACCTCTATCGCGCCGCACTTGACAAGATGCTCTTGCATACCTGGACCGTGTTGGCTTTCGCCTGCTACTTTGCGTCCGGTAAGTTGGGCTGGCTGCTCCATTAGTGTCTAGGGGTGGCCAGGGCTAGCACTCGACTGTGTACTTGTGGTAAGTGCGGATAAAAAGAAGCGGCAAAACGCGCGTATGTATAGCTAGCAGCTAACTGTAGTGTCGTGCTGGGAGGGAGACGGTGACTATAATTAAAAATACAAGCAACTGGCCAAGGTCCGTTCTAGCCTGTGATAGATAGCTAATTTGTGGTACTCCATAGAGGCTAGCTATGTCTTCACTCTAAAGTAGCATGAGCGCATCTCTGTGGTGTGCTGTTGAGCCACTAACTGGGGATGGCTACACTAGCAACTAGTTCCACTGTGTTCTATCATTTCAGTGCTCCTTTCAGTGCTCCTTTCAGTGCCTGTACTCATTCTGTTTGCAGTAGCCTCATAACACTGGTGCATGGCACATGTCCAGCTGATGCTGGAACGCTGTTCCACAATATGCCACTGGTAACTGATTCTTGAGCAGGACACAACTGTTAATGATAAATCAAATGCAGGATGTTTTGGCCCAGCTGGTGGTCTTTAATTTGTCAACTGTGTACAGGAATGCATGCAGAAACAGTTACCAGTGGCATTATCAATGCAACTATGAGCCTCTACGGCGTCATTGTTCCATGACAATGCCCAATTTGCATGAGCTGATCGTGATAGACATCAATGCTATAGTATGTACTGCCTGCACTGGGGTACTGAGTGGATGTCAAACACTAGTGCACACTTATGTCACCAATGGCAATGAGCAGTGGGAGGCAATCTAATGGCAAGGCACTGTGTCCAGTGGATTAAGTTGATGAATGTTAATGTGCTGCAGTGGTGGCTTGTTACTATGCCTACTGTACACTGTAGAGCAGCCTAGACCACTCTCTAGCACTCACTCACATAGCAGCAGAGCAGTAGAACAATGCAGTTATAAATTGGACAATACAATGTTGGAAATTCCAACTTGGAACACAGTTCAAAATGGGAGGGTCTTCATCATTACAAACCTTTCTGATTGCTCAAGAGCCGTCTAGCCCCAAGTAGGTGCTCACGCAAACAGCTACTAACTATAGCCACTTGATCTAATGTGATTAGCTTCAGACACCAAAACTTTGTGAAATGAAGATATTCCCCCGAATAAAGTTTTATGAATGTCTGCTTCACCTTATATCTGGAACACAATTAAGTGGGAGTTGATACACAGTGAATGGCTGAATGTAACCTAGGCAAGGCTATCCTCGTTCTAAGCAAGTATGCTATTAGATCGTTAGAACACATGACTGTTCACCAAGCAATTGCAATTTAATGGTGTCATAATTAAGGGAGCAACAGGTCTGATTGTTGCTTGGCAACAACATGATTGTGAAGCTTTAGAATCCTAGTACAGGGTGAGTCATCTGCATATGTAACATGCTAGTGCCATTTTCAAAAATACTATGACACGAAGTTTAGTTGCTTCATCACTGATCCCCACCTGCATGTACTGAACTGTGATTTGTTTCAATGAAGCAGCAACTAATCATCTCTTTTACCAAAAACTTAGCAATTATGAGGGACTGCAATTGGCAGGGGGGAGCTATTTGAATAGTACAGTAGGTAATATTATACCAAGTAGGTAAAAACGCAAGGCAATACACACAGCATGAAATATCAATAGTAACATCAAACACTGAACTGTGATGCCATATGCACTACCTACTGCCTCCCCTCCCCTTCCTCAGCCCAGTTCCCGACTAATGGCTACAATGAGTCAGCCCGTACCACAGATAGCGAAGACGAGCCAACAGACGCCCCCCTCCCAACTCTCCCCAACCTCGACCGTTACATCGTGGGGATGGATGTGGAAGTAAAGGCAGACACACTGGCTCTATTAAGCTGGGATGTCCCAGAGCCCATCAAGCCCTTGGTGCAGAAAGAATATGCAAGCTACTCAGCCTTTTGCCTGCAAAAGGAGTCAGCACATGTACTGGTGGAGAGGCAGACAACTAGCCCTGTCACTATACGGCCACTTGGTAAGTGAGATTCCCTGTACCTTAATAGTAGCCCCTGGGCTAGTGGTTTTCCCAGTCTATTCTATAGGATTTCAAATTCTATGATTTCAAATTTAAATACATTGTTATTATGTACTTGAACAAAGGCTAATCACTGGATATTATTTTTGTTTGTTTTGTTATTGTTGTTGTTGTTACTTTGATCAACCTAGCCCGGCCTGGCCGTTGCAGTGGCTTACTGCAATGAACCGACCTCTCAATTATTATGTACTGCCTCTGCTGCTAAAATTTATTCCTTTACCTTTGCTTTAGCTCAATTGTTATACCTTCTCCCTATCTTTCCCCCTTAAAATTCTTCAACCTACTGTCGTCCACCCTATCTTCCTTCATCCTTCCATCAACACTCCTTTCCCTTTCTGCCTCCTAACCCCCTTGACAATCCACTCCTTCAGAATCAGGTGTCCCATACTCATGTGCAGTGTCCTTCACTCATACGCTCAACTCCAGCAGAACTGACCGAGAAGAAATGACATTCTTTACAAGACAACTTGGTGAGTACCTCGTGCAGCTGCACTTTGCAGTGACCCCTCTTTGTCACACTGTGTGCATGTCGAGCAGTGACACTTAAGTCAGCCTCTATAGCTACATGTATGGTCTTATACAAACATAAATCTTAATATGACTAAGAATTGATATACGTAGTGAAAACTGTGGATATTACAAAGCTTAAGAGACAGTCATTTGAAGGTAAATGCTACGTACCTCTGTAATTAGTCCACTTGCAATAAGAAAGGATGCAATATGCTTTAGATTTCTTTCACTGCAAGTGGCAGCCATCTATATATGTAACATACGTAGGTAGAGCCATTACTTGCAACACTATGCACCTGCCAACACAGAAGAGTGCATGTTGACCATCTAAACATTGTCTCACAATGCAGCTCCAACTGGTCAGGGATCCATAACAGAAATCAAATACGCTCGAATAAATAGTACTCACGTGGAGTTCAATTGGCAGGAGCCATCTCTGACAGATGCAAGGGGTGTACCCCATTATGAATTGGTGATTCGAGAAGGAAGAATGGACCACCAGGTAGCCCGCCATGACCTTTCAGCAGCCTTGGCCAAACTGCACATAGTGAGGAATGTCTCCACCACAAACAGCACCACCGTCCAGGATGGCTTGCTGTCCACCATCACGTACACTGTGCAGGTTAGGGTGTATACTGCAGGAGGAAAGGGACAGTACACATACCCACGTGAGTGAGCTAAGAGCGTGTGTACTGTATGCACACTGCTAGTGTAACTACAGCTTGTACAATATTGTGTATACAGTATACATAGGTGTGTGGGTTCACTGCGTAGATGAATTGTAACAGTGTAGGCGAATACGTAGTTTGTGGGCAATACGTAGCAGATTATTCAACAACTGAATGCAGGACGTTTCGGCCCGAAGGCCTTCGTCAGCTACGTACAAAACTCAGAATTGTAACAGTGTTGCTGGAAAGGTGAAAATTAAGATAACATTGCTAGCTGTCTGGTGCAGTGTACCTTAATGCTGATATTGCTAAGTCTTTTGGTGTGGCAGTGCACAGCAGTCTCTATTCAACTCACTGTATGCATGTCTGCATGCATGCAGCAAGTTGCATGGCGGTTTTGGGCTAAGGAGAGTGTGCTGCTAGTGCTTGTGACAGGTCTTGTCTCCCTACTGTGAGAAATAATTTGTCACTTTACTGAGCATCTGCTTTGTCCAGTTATTGCTACAGTGATGCATTTATTACTTAATTAGTTGATTGATTTTTACAAGAATGAGGACTGTGTCACCAAATGTGTTCTCTTTTGACTCACTTTACAATCTTGTGCAGCACAAGTGCTGTTGTCAGACAGATCTATTTCATTCTCTTCTCCCCAACCACATACGTGCTCCCATCACAGGTGAGGTACCTTGTAGCACATGCGCTGATCGCCTGTTGCCATCGAGGAGCTTTATGAACACGGGAATACTGGTGGCACTCCTCGTTTGCCTCACCACTGTCAGCATCATGGTGTTGGCAGCAGCAATTCTGCTCTTTGTTGTGGCCAAATCGTAAGCAGTTGGGGCATGAAATGCACCAGTGCCTGTGATCTGCATGTGATTGCTTTGCACATTTCCTCCCTCCCCCTCCCTCCCCCTCCTTCCCCCTCCCTCCCTCCCTCTCTCTGTGCACATTTAGGTACAGAAGAAAAAGGCGCCTGGCTCGTGCAGCAAGTGATGAGCAGCCCATAGTGATAAGGGAGGAGCAAGTTGGAGAGGAGGAGCTTGGAGACGTGGAGAAGGACATGCCTGAGTTTTGAAGCACTGCTGCTACCACACTATACATATTAACTGGATCTGGACTGCATACTTGAGTGGATTCAAAAGCCACATTCTCTTTTCTGTGTACAGTGCATCATGCATGAGGTGTGTTTGTTTGCATCATTAATTTGTATACAAGAATTACTCACTGTGTGAGGGTTTTGTATGCTATTCTACAGTATTAATTAAGTATTTCTGCACAGACAGCTGAATGGTATCTGAAGTTGACGGATGAATCAAGTATCTTCATTTGCTTCATACTGTACAGCTATATAAAATTATACAGTTTGGGTATCATGCAGTCTTTATGTGCACGTGCACCTGTTGTTCATTGTTGGTGTGCACTGTAGCAGGGTGCGTGCATGGTGGATGTGAGTGCATGCCACCCTAGATCTCTAGCTAAGAGATAAGAATGTGGTGTGCATGCTCTCTTCATCTGGTCCTCTTGCCACAACTCCCTCCCCCTCCTCCCCTCCTCCCCCCCTTCCCCTAATGCACCTCACATCAGCACATTGAATAAACATTCTGCAAGCATTATGCCATCTCTGTGTAGTTACTGCATGCTCCATCAGTTTACAACGAGACACTTGTATTTCTGCATGAGTATGTATAAATATAATTATGTACGTATGTCTCATGGGCTGGCAGCGGGTGTGGGATGAATCCTCTCGTGTACCTAAGCTGTGAATTGGAGGCCATGTTGCAGTTGGTATGACTAGAGTCAAGCAGCTTCAGAAGCCACAGACTAGTCCATTTGTGTAGAATATGTGGCAGGGCAAGTTCATTCTTGCACATGAATGGAGCTGGCCCACCTAGCTAAGCTACATGCCATGATGTATAGATATCTCGTGTACATATGTATGTATGGAATAAATAATTTATTATGCTTGTGTGTGTGCTAATTACATAACGTGTGACCCTGGTCCCAGTTGGAGCATGCGAACAGTGCTTAGGCTTTCAGGTCTTGTCTCCAATGTCTCCGGTGCAGTGCTTGTGGGCTTCTGCAATTGAATCTGTTGCTCATTCAGACATTAACCTGATGCATGTACTGTATAGTAACCATACATACTTGGCCCATGAGGGATGAACGGGAGGAGGGAGGAGACCATGCATGGCAGACAGCTTCTGTGTGTGCTGTAGGTTGCTACCAGGACTGATATGCATGAGGAGGGAGAACATGTTACATCCGTCCCTTAGGTAGTGTGTCATTTCATGCAATGCTTTATGGAAATAAAACAAAGGCATACAATACGTAGGCACAAGCAAATGCCCTTTCCATAGCAAATTAATCAATGGAGCAATGCCAATAGTGCATCAGCATACGCAGTCTGTGGCACACACCTTGCAGGAGTGTATAATGTATGTACATAGTGACTGTTGTCTCAGCTAATGCCAGCAGCACCAGCCAGCTGCAGAAGGTGGAAAGATTATAGCCTCCAGACGGCTGCTATGTTATACACAGGCACATAATCTCACTGCATTCTTGAAGCAACTCTAACTGATCACAACTAACACACAAATGCTGGGGTCAAACCAGACTTTTTGACCTCAAGTGATCCAGGCGTCCTCATCAGTGCAGCAAAAGCTTACAATACACAGGGCAAGTTGATTTATAGATGTATGGCACAATGGAGATGACTGTGGGAAACTGTCATCACCCCTTGTGAGTCAGTCCCCTACACTGGGCAAAGAAAATTAAAGAAAAGAGAGTGCCCAATGTAGGGAAGAGAACACCAGGGGCGATGCAGAGTGCCCCACAGCTGTCGTTGGCACATACATAGCTTTGTAACTGGGTAGCCAGCTGCACTCACCAAGAAGATACAGTGCAAGGAATGACATCATGCACCATTACTATCACTGCAAGACCTTGTTACAGTGCTTTTTATACCACCCCTACATCCAGTGTTGTTTTGGAAAATACCTTCTAACAGCCTGCTCGCATATACGTACTGTGTATGGTAGCAATATCTTTAGCGAAGCATGCACGAGAGAATGGCTAGCTTTTATTGCCATTAGAATTAAAACATGAGCAAATGCAGATCGAAGGAAGCAGGATCATTCTGCACTCATCTACACACACAGGCACAAATGGCCCAGTGTCTGTGAAGCATATGTGTACTCATTATGTGGTCCTAGCTATATTGGTGTGCTTATGCACATGTAGCTGAGGGACCTGAAAAGAGTAACACTGCATAATTCTGTATTCTCAAGCAGTGACAGGTAGCAGCACAGGCATCATTCAGAGGAGACATTCAAAATAATTTAATCTTTAGTGCAAAATACCTGCAAAAAAATACAATAATTATTATATAGATATGCTATGTACCTGTACACCATGAGGTAATTGATGATCATGTAATATAAACCTAAGTTTGATTTGTTAACTGTCTCCAAGTGGGAAGAAGGCCAATGTCACCATGGTTATCTGACTGGAAGTGGTCACTGCTTGGACAACCATTCGTTGTCCCTTTTTGCTTCCTCCAAGACTGGGCGAGCCCCCTTCTCTAACAGCATCTCAGCAAGCCGGTCACCAATGGCACTACCAAAGGACCAAAGGGTAGGGAAATCAAGTCCCTCCCAGTTCTCTGGGAGTAGCTGGGAGATAGTTCCATCCACTTTCTTTGTCCCATCCAGACTGTGGACAGCACCACTCATTTTGACACACCCACCCTCCACATTGCTGCACACACCCACTGGGGCACTGCATCCTCCCTCCAGGACATGCAAGAAGGCACGCTCGGCAGTACAACAAACCACCGTAGCCATATCGTTAAGGCAATCAACCAGCTGCTTCAGCCTGACATCATCACTACGTGTCTCTACTGCCAGTGCACCCTGTCCCACTGCATAAAGGCAGTAGGATGGATCCAGCCTCTGTGAGATGCGGTCATGCCAACCAAGTCGTTCCACTCCAGCTGTGGCCAGAACTAATGCATCATACTCGCCACTTTCAGCATCCAGTTTCTTCAAGCGGGTGTTGAGATTGCCACGGACGGACTTGAACTGTAACCCAGGACAGTGACTCCTCAACTGGGCCATTCGCCTCAGCGAGCTGGTGCCCACCACACTCCCAGGAGGCAGCGACGACAGTTCTTTTCCTTTATGCCTTGGGGCAAGCAGGAGAGCGTCAGTAGGGTCGTCTCGCTTAAATATTGCAGACAGAGCAAATTCGGGAGAAAGGGTGGTTGGCAGGTCCTTCAGCGAGTGCACGATCATGTCCACCTTGTTCGCAGCGAGTGCTAGCTCCAGCTCCTTGGTGAATAAGTTGGTGCTACCGATGTTGGGGAGAGCACGGTCCAGCACCTTGTCACCAATAGTTTCCATGGTTTGCACTACGAAATCCACCTCAGGGTGTACCTTCTTCAAGGCCGTTATGATGGTGTTCGTCTGGATCATGGCCAGCTGGCTAGATCGCGAACCTACGCGCACCACCACTTTCGCGTCGGACGCCATTTTCTTACCACGCACCGGACACCAGTCCCCAATTTGACATCAAAACTCGGAAACGAAAACTCGAATATTTATTATCTGGCGACTCAATTTCCTCAGGTCGCGCCCTCGGCTAGTATTATAGCGGGTGGCTCAGGTGGTTCAAGCATCGTCCGGAGAGACAGAAGGTCGTCGCGTCGTGAGAGAAGCGCAAGGTCAGCACATCACAGTCTGTGGCTACCGTGATTATCCGTTACCCTTTGTCGGTGACTGTAATTTGACTGTCCCGCTGTAGGAATTGGTTAATAGAGAACAGTGATTGTCTGTCGGGTGTTTAGCGACTCGGAGATTCGGCAGAATGTCTACAGAGAAGAAGGAAAGTCTGAAGAGGAAGGTAAGTGGTAGGGGGAGATGTGGCTTGTTCAGTTCAGTAGGCTCTACCAATGCAGGTTGAAGTGAAGACAGTTTATAGACAAGGAGAGCTGAGTGGTGTGGTGTGTGTGTGTATCATGGTGGAATGGTTGCTACCGCCCCATCTCCCATGTTTATGTTCCACATCAGTCAAGTCTACACATCTCTACGTATGTCAGATTCAGCGTACTTCCTTAACCTCAGAGCTGTACATTCAGGATTGTGCTTGCACATGTGTATAGGATTTGTAACTACGTAAGTACAGTGCAGTCTACCTCTGTAGAGCAGCCACCTCTCTATAAAGGTCAATCAGAACTGGCCCACATGTGGCTGTCTTAGACAGGCTTCACTGTAGCAGTAATGCAATGTGCACTCCCACTCCTACAAACATGGTGCACTGCATCACTGCTCCAGCCAGCCTGCACAGGACTAGAGTGTAGACAGAGCCACTGCCATACGCTGCATATCATGTACGTATGTTGGTTGTGTGTACAGTGTACTCATGAACACCATGCCAACTGGGCGTGTGGGCGGTGCATGTAGCCACATGATGGTGTGTGAAAGTGCAATTGAATGTGCAACAATCTGACACAGAAATTGGTTGATGGGCAGCTGCAGTAGGTCTAGGTTGGGAGAGAGCACCTTCAGAGGGCATGCTTGTGATGTTATGCTCTGGAATATTTCACTTTCAGGCAGTCTGTTTAGACAAACTATGCAAACCCAGCAGCACACAGCACATTCACTATCGAGCAGAATACGGCATCTGTTTTTATTTGACTGCTTTTCAATTTGCAACCAGTCATCTCATCTCACTGTGCTGTGGTACAATGGTGATGTGGTGTGTTTGTAGTGTATTGCTTTAACATGGTTTTTACCTTTGCCCTGCTGTCAGTGGGCGTGTTGAGGTGTAGGGCTAACCAGTGCCTGGTAGCAGCACTGAGGTGCTTCATTAGTGAAGGCCTCAGCCTATTGTTACAGGTTGTCATCATATTATGTATGAATGCTTTGTGAGTGCTGTATAACTGCTGATTAGTTGTGTCTTCTAAGGCCGGAAGATCCTATTGTACGCCAAGAGGTCAAGTCTGTGAAGGAGCTGTGTATGGGTAGTTGAATGATGAATCTACGGCAGTTGTTCCATGTCCAGTGATGACGGTGTGTGGTTGTCTGTTCAGGGCAGTGCTATTGCCACACACACACACACACACATACACACACGCACACGCACACACACACACATGCACATGCACATACATTTGTGAGTATTCTGTTGTTCTATAGAATGTCTTGGGACTGAACCAAGTGTGTGACTTCCTGTTTGGGAGAAAAAGAAGGTTCTTAGGGGAAGGACATGACTACAAGAGGAAGGGAGTGGAGTGTGGGGTGCCTCTGAATAAGGTCATTCACCGCCCCAGCCTGACATCAGAGCTGTACTGTATACGTATATACCATTCCAGGAATGCCATATCTGTGGTCTGGAACCAACCTTTGACACTCAGGGTATACATTACATATGTATTATCAGTGACTGTGCACACTACCGCCTCCTGTCAGTGTCTGTGCACACTACCGCCTCCTGTCAGTGTCTGTGCACACCACTGCCTCCTGTCAGTGTCTGTGCACACTACCACTTCCTGTCAGTGTCTGTGCACACTACCACTTCCTGTCAGTGAGCCGTCTGATATCAGAGGGTGTAGTATGCCAATAATGCTTTTAATGTGGTGTGGTGATTTTAATAGTGGGCAGCGGTGAGGTATATGAATGGAGAGTTTCCATATTAGCAGGTGGAGTAGGAAACAGTTGGTGAGCTTCTTTCTGCTAGTGGTCAGGCCTGTCAGTGGAGCATTACCCCACACATCACTCACCACATGATGTGCCTTCCTGTGTTAGGGACATGTGGTAATCATAGTACACTCCCCTGAACCATAAATTAGCTGTGTAGGGGAGGGGAGGGGAGGGGAGAGGGAGAGGTGGTGGGGGTCAATGTACCTTCTATAGTGCCCATGCAAATATAGGGGTGTGTATGTATGTACGTATGTATGTATGTACACCTTCCTTGTGATGGTGTACAGTGCATTCCATCTTTGGGCACACAGTACTGGAGTGGTACTGTGCATGTATGTGTTGTAGGGAGGGCTTGTCCCTGATGACAGAGCATGGCTGTGCAGTATAGGGAGGGCTTGAGTGGAAGGGAAACTGTGAAGCATCATGTCAGTAGTAGTGGTTGTTCAATCAACTAGTGTGAAATATTGTGAGATGTGTACATTTGTAGCTACTATTGATGGTGTGTATAATTCCCTGTTGCTGAGCTCTGCAGCACGCAGACTCTTCTTAGCTACACAGTCTCGCACCCTGACCCACTTGCCACATGCACAGGGAGGGTCTGTAGCAATGGGACAATCCACTTGGCCCTGTGATGTATGTAGCTGTCTGGAATGTGGACAACCAATCAGAGGGCAGTTTAGATATCAACCCACATTTTGTTTGGGTGGATATCGGTACGAGACCCACTTCTAAGTGTGCCCTTTATTCCTCCCGATCTCTATCTATTGCGCACAAATGTGAGGACATGAGAAGTCTTCTAATCAGTCAATTTAAAAGACTACTCCTTGAAACTTATCAATCAATTAGCAAACCACGATCATACAGTTTAAGGTTTGCTTCCTTTATTAATTTACTTTGTCCTTTGTCATGTGTAGCATCAATCCACTCTTGCCATTTTCTCAAACCTTGGGCAGTCAGTAAAGTAGTTTTACGTTTACTAGTCATGATCGCACAGTGCACACTGTTAGTCAGGCGTCACGTGGCAAGCACGCCATAGGACGCTATATAATGCACGACAGCTCACACGTGCCACATTATATCCCATATTATCACTTTGCTTGCCTCTTTCTTCCATATTAAGCACAAAGGCATCCTCTCCTCCCGCCATAACTTGGGAGAGAGCGACGCGGGCAAAGTGATATGTAGAGTGTCAATGTCACTTGGCACATGAGTCATTGTTCATCATGCATAGCATACACTGTGCATTGTGCAAGTAGGACAAGACATCATTAACTCTGTACATATGATACACATAGGGTGTCATATTAATTGTGTGCAGTACCAGATATGTTTCCTTGGCAACGACTGCCAACTGTACCTCACTTATGCTGGTGGTTTGTTGGATGTCAGATTGTATCAAGTGGCACTCAGTGTTTCTCTGAGGCATCTTGTACAAGTCTAAGTAGCCTGTCAGGTCTTCACCAACTGTTCGTGAGTGGTGCCTTTTATTGCTTACGTACTTGTAAAGCGTCCTGTAGTAGTGTTGGACATACAGTATTTCTCAATTAGAGGTAAAATGAACACACGCAGCAGTACATTTGTTGGACAGTGTAAGACCTATCAACCATGAAGGTCTTGAATAGTTGCAGAACTAATCTCGTTTTTCTTTCCCTGATGGGGTGTGACATCCAGTATGTTCACACAAGACCACCACCCCATCCACTCCTGATGCTATCATACATGGGATAGTCATCACAACAGACTGTGCAACATTGCCAGTCCTTATAAGGGGCGGTCGGCATGTCCCACCAAACAGGTGTTGCCTGTGCAAATACCCAACAGCTGCCATTGATTCAACGTGCATGCTGTCTATTAGAGGTGGAATTTAAAGCTGTTACACCCAGTCTCACAGGCTGTGCCTCACTCCACCGCCTCCCACTCCTCACCACACACAGACACGCTCCACCTCCACTCTGCACCATCACACTCCACACCATCACACTCAGCACCATCACACTCCACACCATCACACTCAGCACCATCACACTCAGCACCATCACACTCAGCACCATCACACTCCACACCATCACACTCAGCACCATCACACTCCACACCTCATATTCCACACCCTCACGCCTCACACTCCACACCTCACACTCCAATCCCTCACTCCACTCCTCCCCCACAGGTTCCAGGAGAGAAGAGCGGGGTAAGGTCCTTGCGCTCATCGCTAGCTGACCAGCTGTCCTGCCTTCAAAGGAAGCACACTGCTGAGATGGAGATGTTGGATGACATTAAGTGAGGGTTACCTCGTGTAATGGGACCGCGTGTGCAGTGCTGTGTGTGTGGGCATATGACTGCATTGAGGTCGTGTGAACTTGTGATATTGACTTAGACGTAGTGTACACGTGTCTTCTCTGTACATGCTGAGCGGCTCACTATGGGCGTGTGTACCAGTGTGGAATAGGGTGAAAGGGAAGCCTTGTTTGGTGACGTGTACATGTGGATTAGGGGATACTCCCCAGAGGCAACTGCCAGCATTGTTGGCATGTTGTGTCCATGCGTCTGTACGTACGTATGTACGTACAGTATGTACATACTGTACCTGGTTCTACTCCACTGTATGGTACATACAGTGCATGTACCTTTCCCTCTCCTGGTAGTCCTTTAATCTCCAGTATTGCAACCTGTGTCCGGAGTACAGCATGTAAACTTATATTGCATAAGCGTATTGCTCGTAAATCAAATGTTGGCCGCATGGCGTGTGTGTGTGTGTGTGTGTGTGTGTGTGTGTGTGTGTGTGTGTGTGTGTGTGTGTGTGTGTGTGTGTGTGTGTGTGTGTGTGTGTGTGTGTGTGTGTGTGTGTGTGTGTGTGTGTGTGTGTGTGTGTGTGTGTGTGTGTGTGTGCGCGCGCATGTGTGTACATATGTAGGACACGTGTGCATGCAAACATTCTTGTTTGATGTTACTGTTATTTACAGTATGTGTGTGTACACAGTCCTGGTGGGGATGCACTGAGAGAGGTGATATGTCACTATTGTATGGCTTACATGTATAAACATACACATTTTGATTCATACGTATGCATTGTATGTATGATACAACAGGATGTGTGTGTGTGTGTGTGTGTGTGTGTGTGTGTGTGTGTGTGTGTGTGTGTGTGTGCGTGTGCGTGTGCGTGTGTGTGTGTGTATATGTGTGTGTGTGTGTGTGTGTGTGTGTGTGTGTGTGTGTGTACTTGTAATTGACAGGTACAGGTGGTGTGTTGTAGTGTTGGCACACAGTGGTACGCTCGCATTGCAAACTGGTGTGTACTGAGTTGGTTGGTAGAGTGCAGTGTACGAAACTCACTGGCATGTGTGTACTTTGTGTTTCAGAGAAGTGTGTGTTTGTGCATATGAGCATGTCACTGACTCTGTTAACAGTTGGCAAAGGCCTTCAGATCAAGAGGTCATGCAACTTACTGCTTTAAGCTGCAGAATGGCTCACAGCCCTCCCACTCCTGAGTCCTCAATTTATGATGTAATAGAGGCACATATGAGGGGGTTCCTAATTCACGAGCAAACACATTTAGCAATAGATGGATGGTCACAGTAAGACTTTTTAACCACAAAGGTCTTCGTCAGTTGCAAAATAGTACATTTAAGTTACGTAATAGCACAAGTTCACACTACTGCAATGCAGTCATTTTGTAGCTGACGAAGTGTGTTTCATCTGTTATCCATGTGTTTGTCCTATTCTGTTCATGCCATCTCAGGAACTTCCTGAAGCAGAGGTCAGAGCTGGAGAAGACCTACAGCCAGGTGAGGATGTGGTGTGCATGTGGTCCTCCCATGCTCTTGGGATGTAGTGATCATTCTGCATACACCACAATGAGCAACGTGTGCACATGTGTATGCAGTACATGTGTGTTGTGTGTTGTGTGGTGTATGCAGTATGTGTGTGTACTGTGTGTTGTGTGGTGTATGCAAGTACTGTGTGTTGTGTGGTGTATGCAGTATGTGTACTGTGTGTTGTGTGGTGTATGCAAGTACTGTGTGTTGTGTGGTGGTCCTGCTCAGGCTCTGCAGAAGCTGTGTCAGACTCACACACAGCGCCGGAAGCACAGTGCCCCTCCAGTGGTGGATGGCTATGACAGGAACCAACACAAGTGAGCCAGTCCTTTCTTACCACATGGGAAGAGGAGGGGAGGGGAGGGGAGAGGCCCTTTCCTCCATTTTCGCTGTTGTACAATAAGGATTGTGCAATTACTGGAAGATGGAAATGGTGGAATGGGGCTGGCTGTGTGAGGCTAATGTTTACTAGGGCCCTCTTAGCATGTGTTGTGTGCACAGTCTGCACATGTACTGTGTGTAAGTGCTCTGTAGGTTGGTGTTGAGGTGAACATGTGGTAGTCTACTGACGGAAGGGTTGTGTGTGTGTGTGTGTGTGTGTGTGTGTGTGTGTGTGTGTGTGTGTTGTGTGTGTGCGTGTGTGCGTGCGTGTGCATATGTGTGTGGTCCACCAAAGAGTATGCTGCCCTAAAGCAAGTCACTCAGTTTGTCTCTTCTCTTTGTGTACATGTGTACGTGCGTACGTCTGTGTGTGTGTGGTGGTGCAGGGGTGTCATTGAGGTATGGCACACATTGATCGAGGCCACTGAGAAGATGGCCGCCGGTCGACAAAAGGTGGCTGACGACATGCTTGAGAAGATTGTGGAGGAGAGCAAGCAACATCGAAAGGAGAAGGAAGCTACATTCAAACGAGTGAGTGGCCAGTGCATACTTCACTCACTGTCTACCCCTAGGACCTCACCTTCACCTGCAGAGGGTGCGCTGGTGCACATCTGTACACAAGTGTATGTAGTCACATAGGCTGTCCAAGTGTATGTATGTAGTCACATAGGCTGTCCAAGTGTATGTATAGTATGTGTGGTGGTATACTGAGTCACGGGAGCTGGTATGGTTCACTGTACATGGAGCTGCTGTGGTGGTGTGTGTACATGCTGGATGTACTAGTGTAAACCTGGCCATGCTGTGGTTGTGCAGTTCAATGGCCTGTTACATACATGTGTGTGCCTGCTCATTTGTTTTACAGCAATTGGAGATCGGCATGAGGTTGAATGGTGAACTGCTGGAGTCAGTCAAGGATGTGATGAAGGTTGGTGGCCATCAGCTGTGCTGTGTGGCTTGTAACACTTGTGGTTGCTAGAACTGGGCAGTCTAACAGCTGAAGAAGGCCTTCTGAGTCGAAACGTTCCGTTGAATTACTTGTGCCATATGAATTGCTCATTAATTCCCACTTGAAGAACCCAGAACTCTACCACGTACACTAGAACTGGGCACTCTACCATGTACACTAGAACTGGGCACTCTACCATGTACACTAGTACTGGGCACTCTACCACGTACACTAGAACTGGGCACTCTACCACGTACACTAGTACTGGGCACTCTACCATGTACACTAGTACTGGGCACTCTACCACGTACACTAGTACTGGGCACTCTACCATGTACACTTGTACTGGGCACTCTACCATGTACACTAGGACTGGGCACTCTACCATGTACACTAGAACTGGGCACTCTACCACGTACACTAGTACTGGGCACTCTACCATGTACACTAGTACTGGGCACTCTACCATGTACACTAGTACTGGGCACTCTACCACATACACTAGTACTGGGCACTCTACCATGTACACTGGGACTGGGCACTCTACCATGTACACTGGGACTGGGCACTCTACCATGTACACATAGACTACTTGGTTGATGAAACTGTTGCCAAACTGACAGTGTACAGTAGATATACATGTGTACGTATGTGTGTATACTTGTGTCGTGTGTGTCCTTCAGAAGATGTACTTTATTGAGCAAGTAACATTCTATTCCCATGTGTGTGTGCAGTGCAAGAAGTCCTACCATGACCTGGAGAAGGTCACCACAGAAGCACGTCAGAAGTACATGGATGTGGAGACCAGGTGGGGAGAGCTGCTGCAGTGTTGCATGGTGTGCAGTCGTGTGTGACAGGCAACATGCTAGGGCCGTGCTGCTGCCTTACTCCACTTCCACCTCTGTGCCATGGTGTTGGTTGTTGCAGGTTGAAGAAGAAGGACCTGAAGCTGTTTGAGACCATGGCTGCTTTAGAGAAGTCCTACTCTAAGGTACGACGTACTTGTAGTCATTTCTTCACTGTTGTGTTATTGCTGCTGTAGTAAGCACTGTATAACATGTCTACACACGCTGACTGTTACTGCACTCACGTACAGTGCATGCATATGTGCGTACACCGGTACACATGATGCTTGCAGCATGTACGTATGGTGTACAGTACTATGTGTACAGGTTAGGTAGTGGCTGCTTGCTTGTGTCTTAGTGTCGGTGTACTGTTGCTCCAGGTGTGGGGTTCCTTGTTGGATTGACATTTTGTGTGTTTGTGTTTCAGTTTCTGTTTACTTGTCGTGTGTTCATGTTGCTGTCTGTGTGCAGTCCTCAGAGAGGTTGAAGGACTGCCAGAAAAGGTCTACTGTGGCAAGGAATGAGTACTTGCTCTCTTTATCAGGGACCAATGCTCACCTCAACAGGTTCTACTCAGAAGACTTGAAGGAGCTGATGACGGTGTGTGTGTGTGTGTGTGTGTGTGTGTGTGTGTGTGTGTGTGCGTGTGTGCGTGTGTGCGTGTTTACTGTTTACACTCCAAAGGTGTGTACACTGTAGCTGCTTGTCATTGTAGTGTTATTGTTTGGGTTACCTCACCAGTCTTGTAAGGTGTATGCCTCTGCCTCTCCTTATTTGTCATCTCTCCCCCCTCCCCCTCACAGAACATGGACGGCCCCTTCTATGAGCGAGTTAAACTGTACTACTCCCGGTATGCCGAAGCTGAGCTTGACCTCTGCTCTCAGATGGTGCAAGAGCTGCAGCAGCTGCAGAGGGACGCTGGACTGGTGAGGATGGTTGTGGGTGTGGCTTGTGTGGTGGGAGTTTGTAGAGTGCGTAGATAATGATTAGATGACATGCCTCCCTGTCCCCTCCTGCTTCCCTCCACTCCACCCTCTTCTCCTCTTCCTGCTTCTCTCCACTCCATCCTCTTCTCCTCTTCCTGCTTCCCTCCCCTCCCCTCCCATCCCCCTGCCCCTCCCCTCTCAGGTGTCCAGAGAGTACGTCCTCAGCTGCTTCTTACGCAAGTTCCCTGTGTTCTCTGATGTGTGCCAATATCGATTTGAAGCATATGGACAGGACCAGGTGAGTGGGAATCATGACTGCACTGGCTAATCACATGTAGTCACATGTAGCTGTGAGCTTACACTGCACGCCTACCTACTAGGTGAGTGCCATCAGTCGTGACCATGGCGCTGAGATCTACCTGGACAAGCAGGCCCGGAAATGGGCAAATGAACTGATAGCAGAGGAGCAGCAGGTCACAGACAAGAGCAAGGCTGTCAGGGGGCTGAGATCAGTGTCGGTGGCATACACCAAGGTGATGGTGGGGGGGTGCATGTATGCATGTGTGTGTGTGTGCGTGCATGTGTGTGTCAATGGTACATACATCCATGATGGACAAAACTGGTACACTGAGGTGCTGTTCTGTGCTGTCCATGTGTACATACGCTGTATGCAGAACCCTGAGTTTGGTACTCCTGAGGCTGCAACAGAGGCTGCTGTGAAGATCGAGGAGCTGCAAGATGAGATTCGACATGCAGAGGTGGCAAGGACTGTAATTGAGGCTAAAATGGACCTCATGAAGCAGGGAGGGGGTGAGCGAGCAGACACACTACCTGCAGCTGTAGTGGCCAGGATGTGGTGTGGTGAAGTGTTGAGTAGTAGGGTGTGTGAACATGTTTACAGTAGGTGTCATACATGTGATAGTAATGTCTGGTGCTGTGTCTGTGTTACTGTGATGTGTGGATCTGCTATGCACAATGTGGGTCCTTCTCCCCCTCTTGTAGTTGATGTTGAGAAATGGATCAGCAAGGCTCGGGAAGGAAACAAGCCCAAACAAGTACTGGATGTTCGTAAGTCTTGCTAACAGGCACCTTTCTCGTATGTAGATGTGTTGGTACTACACTGTGGCCCTCTACTGCATTAAGCCACTTGTTCTCTGCCTCCCCTCCACATCCCTCTCCCCCTCTACATCCCACTCCCCCTCCTCTCCTCACCCCTTTACATCCCCCTCCCCCTCCTCTCCTCCCCCCTTTACATCCCTCTCCCCCTCCTCTCCTCCCCCCTTTACATCCCACTTCCCCTCCGTATCTCTCTCCCAGCTGCCATATCTGTCAGTGGGTCACTGAGCTCCCTGGATAACTTGATGGACGGTGAAAGAGCTGATGTCTACTCCAACCACGATCCATTTGAGCCCTTTGACAATCTCAGCATAGCATCCACTGGCAGCTCACAGAGCACAGTCACACCAAAGTTGTGCACAGCACTGTACAGCTACACAGTGAGGGACCGCGCACACACACACGCGCGCACACGTACGTGCACACTCCTTCACCTCTCCCTCCCACCTCAGGCTCGGCACAGTGATGAGCTCAATATTACAGAAGGAGAGGTGCTTGATGTCATTGACTGGGATGACGGAGAGGGCTGGACAAAGGTTCGGCTAGTGCTTGCATGTCTGTGGCTGCATGTGTGTGTTGTTGGGGAGCATGTGTGTGAGGGGGAGGCACACAGCTGGCTTGCTGTATGGTAAATATGGCCATTTGGTGAGCAGATTGTTAAGCCTGCACCAACCACTGAAGATGGTTATCCCTATGTGTGGGAGTAACGTTCAACTCCAGCCTGCCGGTGGGACCCCTCCCATCACACTTGTCATGTGTTCATTTAAAGTGAATACTATGTGTTAGTGTTGGGTAGATGGCGTGTGTGTGCTGTGTTGTTTCAAGACATCACATACTGTATATTTTGTGTAGATAATAAGAGACCACTTGCCATGCAGTGTACAATGTGGAGTGGTCTGTTCTCTGTGCCTCTTTGCAGGGTCGCAACAAGTATGGCCACGAGGGCTACTTTCCCCAGAGTTATGTTCAGCCTCGCAGTAGACCCCCATCTCCTCGGACCAACGGCTTTGGGTCACATGGACTTGAGCAAATCGACAGCCCTGAATCACCTAGAAGTGAGCATCATCCTTTACTGTTGCTCAGCTCCCATTACGGACACCCCTTTGGTCCCTGTGTGTGTTCATTGATGTTGCAATGATGGTGTGGTATCAGAGGAGGGTGGCCATGTATCGCGTGACGGTGGTCAGGAAGCACACGTGTAGCGAATTTATACACATACGTAGTATGTACACACTGTAATATTCTGTACTGTGGGCGACCCTCGCTTTCTCGCTCGAGCTTGCAGGTATCTGCATACATTTCACACCATTCAAAAACTCTGCTGAAGTAGAATCTAAAATTGATTCTACCCCTCCCCTACTCCTATGTCGCTGAGGCGGTAGACAGCGAAAAAAAAAAAAAAAAAGGGAGCTTCTGCACGTGCAAGCGAAGATAGCAGGAAGCATGGGGAAGGTGTGCAAAACTGGTCATTCCTTCTGCAGGAATGACACGTAAGAAACTGCCAACTTACTTCTTTGCTGGTCGCTTGCAGCCATCGTGCAACATACTGTGTAGTATTATTCTTACGCAGTAACGTCGTCGCGAAAATGAGTTGCACTATCAGCATCATGGCCAACTTCCTCTAGTGTCACATGATGTTATAGTGATGATGTCATAGTGATGATGTTATAATGATGTCATGATGATATTGTATTGTGATGATGTCATTGTGGTGATGTCATGGTGATGATGTCATGGTGATGATGCTTGTTCCATGTTCACCCACACTCACCTTTGCCCTCACTTGCGCGTGCAGGCACTGCTGAGCAGACACGACTTCGAGCTCTCTTTGACTATGAGGCAGCCAGCGAGGAGGAGCTGTCCTTCCCTGAGGGGGCCATCGTTGAGCTGCTGCAGACAGATGACAATGGGATAGATGACGGCTGGTGGGAGGGGAGGTACCAGGGGAAGGTTGGGGTATTCCCCAGCATCGTGGTTGAGGTACTGGACAACATGGATGTGAGTGGGTGGTATTGGCTGGTTGCAGGTTGGCAGTGGGTTTAACGTGTCCATCTGAAAGTAGAGAAAATTATTGGATTCAATTGGGTTGGCTGGGATTGGAAATCTTATTTAATGCGAGGTCTTTGGCCAGAAGGCTACACTTGGAGGCACCTACATGCACACACAGAAGCACAATTAGTATGTAATCTGTTCATTGGGCAGTGGCCGATGACTGGAGGTGCTGTCACTGAACATCTAACCACCACAGCCTGGGCTGGCCCACCTACATCTCATATACATAACTGGCACTTGAACTAGCTCTTGGTCTCCAGACCACCAGCCCCCTATAAATCACCTGTCCTCCCCCTTGCCCCCCCCCCCCCCCACACACACACATGCAGGTCCACAGTGATAGTGACCACACCCACTCTGCCGCTTCATCCATGGCTGACTCCACCTCCTTCCCGCCTCCCAGTGGAAGCCTCCCTCCCCCGCCTCCTCCCCCTGAATGTGGCTTGGACGACACACTCACCAGTGACCGATCGGCGGCATATGTTTTATCCAAAGAGTCCTCCTTCCAACAGAGCTCTGTTTTTGACTCTTTTGATGAAGACGACTTGGATGGACTGGTTTAAATGTTATTGTATTGATTATTATTATACACGTACATTGGCAGTAGTAATGTATAACAAATATGTATGTCAATTGTCATGTGCTTGTCAGTCACTGTATGTAACACACAAACTCTCACTCCAGAAATCTTCACTTTTGTTTCTTCAGATAAGAGCACTTGGATAAACTGGTTTAATTATTTATATGGTGCACACTGGCATTAATTAGCATGTACATGGCATGCAGCACGAGTATTGAGTCTATCGCTATATGACGAGCTCCGGATCGCGCCATACTGAGCTTTCGCGGTCTCGAATTTAATTTCCGTTTTAATCGAAATTGGAATTGGCAACAGTGGTCATCATGGCGTCGGAAAGAGCTAGTCTCCTGCGCGAATCTAGCGTGGGAGATAGTCTCTCTCAGCGAAGCACTGACAAGTAAGTTGGCCAGCAAGCCCAGGACCATAGCTGTGCTCTACGCTGTACGCGCTGTCCCCACAACACTGTGCAATGCAATAAGGAGTTTATTGTCAACTAAGTACTTCCACAGCTAAGCCCGCGTTGGGTGCTACGTGTGCACCGTATATGCTGGGTGCGAGGACTTTGTTCATGCATACTACACTTCCCCTTTGTGTTGTCTCTCACCTAGTTCCTTCTCTAAGTTATCCGGTGGTGTTGGTGACCAAGGCGATGGCCCACAGCTGCCAATGCCTGTTACAATGGAGAGCCACCTGCTGGACAAGGGTGTCAACCGGCGGAGGAAGATCTCTATTGTCATCACATACATCACCATGTTCATTAGCTCAATTAGTGAGGATTGGCTGTGTGGGTGTTTGTGTCACTAGCAGTAGCCTACCATTCCTGAAGGCATGCCTTTGGGGTACAAGCTTGAGGTCCTGTATGCCATTGTATGTGCGAGGCTGTACTGTGTGGTACCAACTCCCTCTTCTTGTGGTATTGTTTGCAGCATTCTCCATAGTCCTGTCCTCGCTGTGGCCCTTTCTATTACAGGTGAGTGCAGGTCATGCTTGGCTGAGCTAGTGAGTGTCCCTTGATAATGGCTACATCATCAATACACCTCATTGTCTGTGAGTGTTGAGTTGATGTGTGGGAGCACTTTGAAATGCATGTACTGTGTAGTTTGCATCCCAACTGTGGTGTAGCATACAGGTGGTAGCCTCATCGGTTTCTGCAGTTTCTGCATCACACCTGTACCTACTTTGTTACTATCACACACACACACACACACACACACACACACACACACACACACTAGGTTGACCCGTCAGCAACAGCGTCCTTCCTGGGCTATGTTGTAGCAGCCTACAGCCTCGGTCAGCTGGTGGCCTCTCCTTTGTTTGGGGTCTGGTCCAACTACCGGCCAGTGAGGGAGCCCCTCATTGTCAGCACTGTCATCAATGTGATAGCCAACGTTGTATACTCATACGCTGACGCCTTCCCAGCTGACAAGAAGTGGGCTCTTCTGGTGTCCCGTGCCTTTGTGGGCTTTGGGGCAGGTGAGCATTACAGTTAAGTGTGGTGTGATGTGGTGTGGTGTAGTGGGATGACCTGTGTCGGGTTATGTATATACCACAAATATGTCATTAGGTTTTTAGTGCAAACATGTCATGTTTGTCCCCAGTATATTATGTGTACAGTGGTCAGACTCCTTGTTGAGGAGTGTATGCATGTACGTATGTACGTATGTATGTACGTACGTATGTACGTATGGTCTGTGGGTGTGTAGCAGTGTGGGATGCTGCAATGCATGAGCACTCTTGGATGCACTGCCCCTTGACCACTGTGTAGTACCACCCAGTGGTGATGTGTGAATGCATTGTGTCTGTTGTAGGCAATGTTGCTGTCGCAAGGGCGTATGTCTCTGGAGCCACAACTGAGAAGGAGAGGACAGGAGCAATGGCAGGGCTCTCAGGTTGCCAGGCCATTGGGTTCGTCCTAGGACCAGGTGAGGGGAATGTGGATAGATGGCCCACTTGCTATGTCTGCATGACCTGCTACAAGTGGTCCCACTGTTCTGCATCCTGGAGCTTCCTATTGAGCAATGACAAGATGGCAGACTTTGTCTCCTTTAACACTTTGAGCTGCGTATTTGAAGCTCACAGCACTTCAAATGAGCTACATTGCCCTTGCTCTGCTGTGTCCTTGCCTGTAATGGTCAGTGTATGTCGCCCACCAAGTCACAAGTAGCTAAGCCTTTCCTGGGCCAAAAGTTGCTGCACTGCATCTATTGTGTTCAACTACTGTAAATCCATGGTTGCCAGACGTCCAACAGGTGGCCAGTTTGAGTGAGCTGTATTGTGTTACAGTAGTAAGTAACTTCCAACTGCCCTTACAGCTCCTCCCAATCTGCATTGAATGTATGCACTTTCCTCACATCTGACACTCATGGACGTGTGGTATTTGATGCTCCTTCTCCTGTGGACCCCGTATAGGTCTAGGCCTCGTCTTCCAACCTCTTGGCCCCACTGGAGTGCACTGGGATGCCATCAAGCTGGAGCTCAACCTGTATACTGGGCCGGGCTTCCTGTCAGCACTCTTTGGAGTGGTCAATCTCATACTGCTGATTGTGCTCTTCCGGGAGTACCGTATATACACCAAAGTGAAGCAGGTCACTTGTATGACGTGCTACAGGTGTTGTGTGAAGTGCTGCAGCAAAGGCTATGCAAGCCACCAGCAAGAGGACAAGGAGTCAGAGGACAATAAGGACAGTGAGGACAGTGTTGAGAGCGAAGACAGTAAGCACCACCTTCATTGAGATACCATTTGTTGCCTTAGTCAAAGACACTTATGTAGATGTGTAGAATCTGGAACCCAGCATACAATCACACCTTGGATTTGCCATTTTATCTGTTCTTACATTTTACTTCTAGAAGCATGCAATGATTGCACATCATCTTCATGATATTCCTTGGCTAGTCTCACACGCAGACATTCCTGTGGTTTAAGACCGCAGAGACAGGGGCTGGGTGTGCGACTATTCCTTGTCCATGTGCTTGGTTCTTCCTGTAGCTTGTGTAGTTTGCACATATACTGCAGTCTCCCTGTGCTATTTGGTGTGCAGCGTGGAGTGGGCTCTGTTATACATGTACATCCTTTACTTGTGTAGGTGACAGCGAGGATGAGGAGATACTGCACTCATTGAACAAGAACAGGCTTCCAAAGCTGTCGTTCTGGCAAAGGATCTCTTCCCAGTTTGACCTGGTGGCAGTGCTAGTCTCCATGTTTCTCTTCTTTATTGTCCTCTTTGTCTTTGCAGTTGTGGAAACGTGAGTGCACTCTGCATCTTCTACTATTCTCTATGCAAATACAGCTGCATGTGAAGTTGGCTTGCCTCTTGCAATGTCACACAACAATGCCGCTGTATCCTCACATCTACCAGCTGTGTAATGCAGGCAGGTTGCTAACTGTAACCTGTGCCCTGTGTGTGCAATGAATCCATGGCCAAGCAGTCGTGTTAATGCTGCAGATATGTGCGTGTATGTGTTACTGTCCATACATAGTATATGTACAGTAATGGAAGTTGGCCTTGTCTGTACTGAGAGTTCTTTACACATTGTTGTAGCATGTTTATGTAGTAGTCAGTATAGTTGGGATGAACAACTAGAGGATGCAGCTTACCTAATCACTAACTTTCTGCCAGATCCCACCAGCAGTCACGTTCCACAGCTGTCCCATGCACTGCACATACTGTAAGTAGAGCTAATCATACACTGCCACTACTCTCTGTGTGTGTAGGCTGATCTCCCCACTGAGTCTGGATGAGTTTGGGTGGAGCAAGGCGGAGTCAACTCTGTACAACAACATCCTGTTTGTCTGCTCAGCATTTGTGGCTATTGCTACATTTGTTGCTGTGAAGTTCATCAGCAAAGTGTGAGTACCCACACTCAGCTTCAGTACTGCATGTATGCATGTGCTGCGTCTGCTGAGTCCGTCTCTCCACTTCAATCTGAAGCTACTATACTGTCAAATTTGGACAATGTACATACAGTAACACTGCATGGAACCCCCTTTGAAATTTCTAGATCCACCACTGATATAAGATGTATTTCTGCTAGAATATCTCTCAGCGTTGGTCCACCCTACACACACGTGCTATAGGGTGCTGTGATGCATGGACACCTGCTGTGTGTGTGCTTGTATATACTCTTCAAGTAGCCACCATGCTAGCTGTCACAGGTGCTTGGCAGAGCTCAGTTTGGTGTGGCTGTGGAGCTGTGCTGGTGCATGTGTGTGTGGAGCTGTGCTGGTGCATGTGTGTGTTTGTAGCATTGTCTTTGCACAATGCAAGCTTCAACTATGTTAGTTCCCTCACAGCACTGCTCTCTGTGTGTGCTCACTTTCCAGCTGAATGTCTGCTTCCCCTCCACGTGCAGGGCAGACGAGCGCAACATATTCATGGTTGGCTTCTTCCTAGTGGCCTTTGGGCTGTACATCGTCATGCCTTTCCCAGGCAGGAGCATGCCCATCCAACTGGAGTGTGAGTCAGCAGTACACAGTGTGCATACCACTCTACCACTACCTGCACTGCCTTGTTTAGTGTACTGTGATGGACTGCCTAGCTGCCATGTGTCTCTACATACGTATGTGCTGACAGACCAGATTGATAGTTTTATGTGGTATTGAAGGTCTGACTCTACAGGGCTTCAAGCCATTCTGTAGTACTTATGAGTAGCAGTGCAAGTGATTGGATGAGACCAGTGTGAACGTGTCTAGTGACAGGTGTGTTTCAATATGCTCTCTCTTTCCCTCAGTGCTCAGTGGACCTCCTGTGGACCAGAATGGGTCCTTCGCTTTTGCTCCCTTCAATGTCTCCAATGTCACTCATCATTTTAATGGAGGTGGTTGCGATGTCAGTAAGCAGCCATGGTGTCTGTATGTCCCTGCGATCAACCTGTGGCAGTTCCTGACTGGATTTGCATTAGTATCCATTGGCTATCCCATTGGCAATGTGATGTCCTATTCCATTTTCTCTAAAATTCTTGGATCCAAACCTCAAGTGAGTTGTTAGACAAAGGCACCACCTCCCTCCTTCTCTCCCCACTCACTCCTCCCTCCTTCCCTTCCCACTCACTCCTTCTTCCTTTCCTCCCCACTCACTCCTTCCTCCTGCCCTCCCCCACTCACTCCTTCCTCCTTCCTCCCCTGCCCACTCCTTCCTCCTGCACTCCCCCGCTCACTCCTTCCTCCTTACTCCCTATTCATCCACTTGTAGGGCACAATGATGGGGTGGTTGACAGCTGCAGGCAGTTTAGCACGGACCGTTGGCCCTCTCTTTGTCAGCACAGTGTATGACAACTTTGGAGCACAGGTGTTATTTGCAGTCTGCATTGGCATTCTGGCAGCGGCCATCTTGACTCTGCTGGTGTCCTACAGGAAACTGGTGCCAAACACTAGAGATGCAAACAGGCTGTCCCTGACATAGCAAAGGGGATTTATTATGGCAATCTGTTCAGTCTTCTGTATAGCACTCGATACATCATACATTGTTATGACTCTGCTGAATTTGTATGATATATATAATAATTGCTGAATTGGTATGATGCTAATGTGTTCTGGAATCTTATTTAGCCACTGTCCAAAGGCCTACAGGCCCTGGACCCCTCCCTTACAAACACAAATGGCTTTGTATGTGGACAAGAGCCAGTAACTGCACGCTGTTCCCAGTAGGAGCTGTGTGTGCATACAAGCAAGCAAAGGTGTCAATATATATTTCTCCACTAACTTGAACGCGTGCATACAGTAGCTATATGTTTAACATATTTCTCTTACTGTTTCACTGCATGCTGGTCTGTCACTGCTGGTATAAGTCAAGTGATGCAGCCATGTGTTGCCTTATCACAGAAAACGTTCTTGCAGTGTTTCTTGCTAAACTCACAAATAGCTACACCCACAGTACTTGGCCTGTTACATGTGGTAATGGTACATATACAGTGTAGTCCACCTAATTCAAATCCACTTAGGAAAATTTTCACTTATTTCGAACTTCTGCTCTGGTCCCACTATCAGCTAATACAAACATTTTGTAGGGAATTTCTGTCTAAATTGAAGAGTGAAGCCAAAATAATACACGAATATATGTAGAAATATACAAGTATGAACAACAACCAGCTACGTACGCATGTGTTCCACACATACACTGTACGTACGTCATGTAGTCTCCAACCCAGATGGACCCATTCATCATTTTCATCACAGTTAGCAAATAAAATGCATCCACGAGTTCACCTTGTGTTATTTGCCTCTACATTTACATCTATTGGTTGTGTTCCATTCCTGTTAATTGGTATTTGTGATTTAAAGTCTTATATACTTTGATTTAAAAGGAATTCTCATAAATCAAAAAAAACTGATATATCAAACTCACTTTGTGCTCCTCACGAATTTGAATTAGGTGGATTACACTGTATAGTTATAGCTAGCAGGTGGCTGGGGAAGGAGTGTGGCTGCATGGACTGTGCATTAGGATTTAAGATCCTGAGTGTTCATGGAATACTATATATGTACGTGCTCTTTGACCTACTTCCCTGAAGTGTCTTGCTCAAAATGTCAAGTGGCCCGTGTGCTCCACCAGTGTCTATTGTAGTCAGTCTCCAATTGATCATTGTTTTCTGTGAGTATTTAGAGGACAATGTAGCTGCCACATACCGGGACAGACTTCAGCTAGGAAAGATTGAGGCTGGGACATCGTGGGCCTTGATTTTTACATACAGAAACCTTGTGTACACATGTGTGCTAGAAATATTAAAGGATGCAATGCACTATGTTCTAGCTACATAAATTACACTGTTATGTGAGATAATACATAGAAACTTCTTTTTTCACTAGCTGTATTGGTTCATGGCTGTGTTGTGTTGCACACAAGTTGACTAGAGTGCGGAGTGGACAGATGTATTTGCACATTGCAAGTCTACCTTTTCTTTTGTTGTACACCTACTCTACAGTGAGGAGTTGGACAAAACTACGGTATATCTTGACTACTCACTAGGCTCTACTTGACAACATCAGCCCCGTACAGCAAGCACCATCTGCTGTAGCTAACATGCCAAATTCTTTTTACTAGTTATCTATTCAAACTTTGGGTCCCCTGCGGCAGGCTCCTGTACAAATGTACACACAGTGTTTGAAACAGGAAACAAGTACATTAATAGATTGTACAACAATATGAACTACAAATGTCCACACATTCCAGCAGGAAATGCATCACCTATACATTATAATGTTTGGTCGCTAGCTAGGATAGCTACAGGCACTCGTTTACCCATGCCAGCTACTTGAGAGCGATCCTAAACAAGATCAGACAGTGGAGGTCCGCCTTATGACTCTACCCTTCGGCTGTCGCTAGAAAAAGGGATAGCTTGCACAGCATCTCCTCATCATAGTATCACTTACCTCTCTTCCGTCATCAATCACTTTCTCCCAGAAGCCCAAATAAGTATGTATGCGTTGTTGCCGGCGTCTACCGACGCGAAGTTGACCCTTGCGGACTTCGTCATCACCGTTTTACTGCTCCTGGGTCAAAGCGACTGCGGCCTCTCCTCTCCCACTGGATTTGATGGCGACTACCATCCTCCTTTCAACATATCCGAAGGAGACGTTCAGAGCCAAGACACCTTATGCCCGTTGGTAGAGCTCCCGCAGGCGTTCAATGGCCAGGTACAGTCCTATTCGATATGTCCCGAAGACGAAAACATTCACATTGGTATAAGGAACGTCATTCTAACGCCTTGTTTGCAGAACCGTATCGGCCTCGATCGGGATGTGCGTGCTACCTACTCCTTCACACTGACGGCCACTGCATCAGACGGCAGTGGAACGGATTCGATCAACATCACACTGAACCTGTTGGATGTTAACGACAACCGACCTACCTTTCACCCAAACACGACCAGTGCCATCTATACCATCCCAGAGAATGCAGCAATGAATGATTCAGTGGGTCCAGGTCCCATTCTAGCCCAGGACCCAGACGAAGGGGTCAATGGCACAGTGCGGTATTGGCTGGAAGGATGCAGTGATGTGTTCCAGATACACACCCGCACTGGCCTCATTACTCTAAAGGCAGGTCCCTTAGACAGAGAGACGAATGCTTCCTATGCCTGCAAGGTGACTGCCAGTGACTTGGCTGTGCACAACCCAAAAAGTACTTCTTGGGAGTTTGTGATTAACATTGGTGATGTGAATGACAACGTACCACAATGCCCAGGTGGCAAAGACAAGTTCTCCTTCAACGTTACAGAGAATGCCATGGAGGTTCAATTGTCTCTATGTACTGGAGTTACTGATATAGACTTTGGTATTAACGGAACAGTACACGAAGTGACTTTGGCCAATGCAAGCCTGAGTAGCAATGTTTCTGCTGCTTACGTCACCACTGGAGGCCTAAGGGTTGCAGTCTTAAATGTCAATGGTCTGGACCGTGAAGTTCTAGGCCCTGGAGAGGATCGCTATATGATACAACTGTATATTACTGATGAAGGCACTCCTCAGCAAACATCAACTCTTTATGTCACAATAGTTGTGGAAGATGTCAATGACACCCCACCACAGTTTGAAGGCCCATCCATGCTTGTTGTCCCCGAGGACCATGCTTCAGACCAGCCTGTTGGCAAGGTCAACTTCACCGACCCTGATTTGCATTCTGAGTTGGCCTATAGTCTTCGGCAGTCCATGCGAGGCCATGAAGACATCCTTTTGCCAGCTCACATCTCAGTTACCAACAATGGAGACATCTTTATATCCAACACCACATTCTTAGACTTTGATTCCTCACTACCTCCTGAGATTATACTAACTGTGGAAGTGAGCGATGGTGTACATACTACTGCCAGCAATGTCACTCTGCACATTACTGATGTGAATGACAACTCTCCAATATTTGAGAACTCTGGGTATTCAATGGAGGTTAAAGAGAATGTCCCATTTGGCACTTCTGTTGGTAACTTAACAGCACATGATGCAGACAGTGGCAACAATGGGGCAATACGGTACACTTTCAAGCAAACAACAACTGCCCCATTTGTGATTTCAGAGTCAACAGGAGAGATCACCACTTCTGGACCAATCGACAGAGAGATGGTTGCATCTTACAGCATTCAGGTGATTGCAGAGGATAATGGCACACAGCCACGGCAGAATGTGACTCAAGTGACCATCTTGGTGATTGATGAGGATGACAACTGCCCAGAGTTTGCTCACGAGGAGTACAACATCAAACTGCGTGGAAGTGATATTATGCAAGGGCCCTTTGGAGTGGTCAATGCCACTGACAAGGACTCTCCTGCCTTCAACAAGGTCCGATATTCACTGAACATTGTTATGCAGTTTGAGATTAACGAAACTACAGGAACTGTATCCCTGAGGAGCCCGCCAAGTCAGAATGTAACTTTGACTGTTACGGCAATGGCAGCAAATGTGGAAGGGAAGAGCCATAACTGCTCACCAGTCACAGCTAGATTAGTAATCACATTGTACAGTGAGCAGCAGACCAGTACGACTCCCCCTACATCAGGGGTGTCTTCTACAGCACTTGCCATCATCATCAACTTTGTCTGTATTGTACCCGGAGTAGTAGTGTTGTATGTTACAGTGTTGGCCTGTACAATTATACCATGCCATAAGCGAAAGTTTCATTCTGCCTCATAATCATGACAAATCTCATCTCAGAACTCATGCCATGCAGTGGCGTAGGAAGCGGGGGGGCGCGGGGGGCTGGCGCCCCCCTGAACGCCAGAAATGGGGGGCTGTGCCCCCCTAAAAATATGCCAAATTGTTTTATAACTTGCCCCATTTAGTCACTATTCTGTTGTACTGGACTGAATTCTGAACTTGTAGAACTCCCGGCAGTATAGTCTCGCTTATCTAGCCAGTCCAGCCCCTAGTGCACGTCCCGCACAACAATCCTACTCCATTTTGTATTGCGCAAGGGGCAGGTGTTGCGCAATAAGTGAAAAAATTTTCGCTCGCTCCGCTCGCGAAACTTTTTCCTAGCACTACAGCCCCCCTTTACTGAAACTACTTCCTACGCCCCTGCCATGTACAAATTAGCATACTTAGTTGGTTATGATGGTAGAGCAATTTATAGGACTGCATTACATAATTTCATTAGTTGCTGTCTTTCAATGAGTGCAGAGTTGTATATTGAATGTTTATACAGTTGTACTGGAAGACGTAGATTTGAGTATGGTGAGAACTCTATAATTACGAAAATTACACATTATTTCACAGCATACAATGCACTGCCTGCAGCATAAAATATAGTGATATCTACCGCTGTGTATGGATGTTGAAGGAGAGGGATCAAATGACACTGTGTGCAATAGAAATGAAACATTGAGAATAGTTGTGAGAGTGCAAGAAATGAAGAGATTAAGTATAGAGCCAGAAGCAATGGTCACACAGGTAGCTACCAGGAGGAAAGAGGAATGGAGAGGCAAGGTAAAGTAAATCATTGCATGAGAGAAAATAAGAAGAAATCCTGAGGGGATGCAGGGTAATGATGGAGTGAAGAGATGTGGACAGGATAGAACCATCGCTGCTACTAAAACGAACATAGTAAGCTTAGCTATTGTAAGAACAATCCCAACATTGGGGACACCTTCACTGAATGATGTGTTGGTGTTGCTGGCTTTGGTAGTAACAGAACAATTATATTAAAGTGAAAATAGTGACTGTGGTCAATGCAAGCCTGAATAGCAATGTTTCATACATTAATAGAACAATTTATAAGACTCATTGCCACAGGGTCCTACTTGATAATCCGTGGTCTGGACTGTGAAGTACTTGGCCTGGAGAGAATCGATATACTGTATGATATCAACTTCAGTGCCAAGGTTGAACTGTGTTACACACTCACATTCCAAGTATGGCTCACCAGCAGACACATCCCACGGTACAACCCTCTCAACAGCTCCCCAAAGGTGAATACCATCCCGCTCCTGCCCAGACCAATGCCTTCCTTCCCCGAGGCCATGGCCAACTACCCTCTTATGGCTATTCTACGACAGCCCAGCCAACCCCAATGACTACCACCTATGGGTCTCCAGAGGAGGACTACTCAGAAATGGCGGCATGCACTGTCGTTTTCTCCACCATCACACTGATACTCTGTGGTGCCTCCATCATTGGCCTCTTTTGCTCCATCCCTGCCTTCGTGCTGTCTGCCATAGCCATGGGAAGCAGAGGAGTTGCACAGAGGAATTGTGCTGGCATCAGCATTGGACTGAATGTCATTGTTGTCATCTGCACTTTGCTGTTCCTCGTCATTTTTATCCCTACCTATGTGGTGGGTGGAGCCAGGTCTACTTGAGTGTGCATCACTCCCATATCTACAACATCCACACACCCTATAAGGGTACCTTCCAACCCCTCAGCTATTGTTACTCCTCCTTTACAGCTACTGTCCCACTAGGCACAACTTAGCTTGACTCAAACTGCATAGGAAATGGCTTGTGATTTTGTGTAGTCTAATGAGTTCAGTAATATTGTTCCTTTCTCTCCACATTGTCATGAACATGCTCAACACTGTACATTTTTTGTGGTTTTATGCAGTACACCATGAACTGGTAGTGCAACTTAACATAACATATTTACAGGAATAATATGACTGCTTCAAAACCTTCTATTTTGCTAATGCCAACTTCCTGTAGATTGAAGTGTCACTCTTGAAAAACAAGTCAAGGACTACATAATTATGGCAAGGACGGAGGGGAGAACTGGAAACATGTCAGTCAACCAGCCAACAGCCAGTGACCTCCAGATCTATAGACATCCCTTTGACAGCCAAGACATGACCACTATCAACAGCCATCAATCAATTCTCTCCTTAAGTACAAGTACTGTGGGCCTTATACTATCCAGTCAAAGTTCCCACACCACTGACACACATCAGTACAGTATCATCATCAGACATGCTAATGGAGATGGTCTGAGTACCATGATGATGTGGTGAAAGACAAGGTTGAGAAAGGCATATGGTAAGGAAAGAGAGGACTGGAAAATGGCAGACATGTAACTGGACCACAACCATGCAGCCCACATCAGTACCCAGTGCATAACGAGGGAGTGGATTGATGACTGCTGGTGGTGGTCAAGGACAGCTATAGACCTGGAGGTCACTGGTTGTGGTCTGCAGTTGATGGACGTGTTCCATTCCCGTCTATCCTTATCATGTGTAGTACTTGACCTAGTCTTTCATTGCGTCACCATGGTACTCCAACA
Organism: Ianthella basta; assembly: GCA_964019415.1. Classification (NCBI taxonomy): domain Eukaryota; kingdom Metazoa; phylum Porifera; class Demospongiae; order Verongiida; family Ianthellidae; genus Ianthella; species Ianthella basta. The sequence goes on from OZ025875.1 coordinate 4,474,295, forward strand.
ATGCAATTCCAGTGCCACTCACATATACACAACGAGCACTTTAGAGCACTACACAAATATCAGTGGCGGATCCAGAGATCCGATTAGGTTGGTGACCAAGTTCCCAGGATTTTATTCTGAAACGAGGTGCTCTCTGGCAAGGGACCATCTACTGTCAAAAGTAGTGTGCGGATTTCGAAAACTTAAAGAGCTATCGTGACATTTCTGATATGGGCATCACTGCATGCACATGGATATCATATGATTTTGAAACTAAGATGCTTAAATCATGGGCCATACCAGCTATAGCTAGTATACATAGCTGGTAATTGATAGCATTACCACCACACTGCACAGGATCACAAGAAGCAACTTTTAAAGCTGATCAGGCCTAAGGCAACTACTGTTTGCATCATGTTCTGCCTACGGTAGTTGGCTAGTGTGGGTTAGCACCACATGATACTATCAACTTACATGGTACAGACCCTTAAGCATCATGTGAGGTGATAATCTGTACAGTTAATAATATAGTAATGCAGCCTATTTCAGATTAGTTGTCCAAATTTACAACTGAATGGCAAATGGAGTGACATCATAACGAATAACAAATGTCAATGTATAAGTGATGACTTGTATAAGTGATCAATACATGTTGACAAATTAAGTTACACACACTAACAGACTAACATGTTTTGAATACTAGTTAGTTTTGGTTTCTGTTGTTGTTGTGCCAAATACGCTGTCATCATCAACATGGTAATGCAGCCAGTCGATCCACTTCATGAAGACCATGCAGGTTGACTGTCAACTGTACATGTATACACTTTGCATGACTTTCTTGTCATACTCCCTTTTGGAAAATCAGGTTCTTTGCATGCAATTGCCTATAGTAAGGACTCTCTGAAATGTCAGCATGTGTGTGGTATAATGTATGAACATCATTGTGATTTCAAATCAGTTGCAGTTGCCGTTTCTACATTTAATTGCACACCTATCTTATCATGTATTACTTTGTACGGTGAAACCAGTCTAAACTGGTCAGTGTGTTAGGCAGTCACTCCTCTAAAATGGCCAGCCTCCCTAGCCCCAAATAGCACTACAGCATTACGGTCCCTGCAGAGCAGCCATCTCTTTATACATTTCAGTTAGATTTGGTCTATAGGTGATTGGTTTAGTCAGGATTCACTGATCCCGGCGGGGGTATAGCTAGCTAGCTAACGGGCATGGACTGTATGGCCATGGTAGTAGTTTAATCAAAAGAATATATGCAGTATATTGGTCTTATAGATTACTAAGAGATAGCTATAGCTCCATGACATCACAGAAATGTACTCTGTAGTGCATCATGCATGTTGAAGAGTCAACTGGATCATTTGGCCATTTCACAACCTCTGAGCACACAGAAATTAAACAAATTGAGCAATTGATACTACACGATGTAGCTAAGAGTCTCTAATGATTTTGATAGTGACTTTCTATATGGTGCACCAAAGTGGGACATTCAGATTTCAAGATTTTAGTGGATTTTCACCCACTGCGTATGAGATTTTAGCACAGTAAATGGCTCATCGCTCTCTGGTGAGTTTTGTCTTCTGAAGCTAGCTAACTGGCTGGCTGCAGATTTCATTCTAGTGTACAGCTGTTTATAACATGCAACCTCTGCCCAGGAAGAGCTCTGAAAAGTATTCATTGGATACTAATAAGATTACATTGCTCTATTTAATATTATGGAAATTTATAATTGCACAACCTACTGATGATGTTATTATAAAATAGCGTCCAATGGTATTTGGAATGGAATGGATGCTGCTACCGAAATATCAGTAGGTTAGGGTTAAGGTTAGGGTTAATCACACAGTCCGGTGGTTGGAGTAGCCCTATGGCTTTTAAAGACGCTGGCCGGTGGCAGGAGCAATTATGTGACACCAGTAACCACCGCATTTCCGGTGGCAGTAGCAGCGGCCTTTTTGGAAGGCTGTGGATTACTACATACAGCTGGTGGAACGTTTTGAACTCAAACATGCTACTTTGGAAGCACTTACATAGCATAACTAGTTGTGTTCTTTGGTTCTTGGCTAGTAAGTGGAATAATAGCTGTCACCAGTCTGAGACAAGGCTCTAATTACTTAACAATTTCTGCTACTGCGAATGTCAAGGATGGTGCCTGAGCACCTCGGGCACCATCCTTGATCAGCCACTGAATATTCACTTATTCAGTACTGACTCAAGTTAGTTGTGAGCAATCTTACATTCCACCCAACCCTAGTCTGGCTGCTACAGTATCTTGTCAGCTCACACGGAGAATGACCAATGATAAATTAGGGCTAGCAGCCAGACTAAAGCCACCTTCGCCCTTGTTTCACCTTGACTCCACATTCACTCCATCTGCAGCATGTTGTTTTCTCCTACATATATGTAAGTTACATCAGAAGAGTACCTTGTTATGTGCAACTCTCTCAGTATGACCATTTCACACAGGGAAGAAATGACACAAAATGATAACCCCTACGTGCTTATGTAGGAAATCGTCTGTTGAAGGGATAGCAGATCAGTGAAGACCCCGCTAACAAGGGTTAGACTGACTTGCCCAGAAGGTTCATCCACCAAGTGGTTGCATCGGCTACAAGTCTGAATTGTTTCCTTCACTTTCCTTTGTCAGTTGTCTGGCTAGCTCTCTCTCCTGTTTTGCAGCATGTACTATCTTCCTCTCTTCTTCATATTTCAATTGCCTCTTCTTTGTAATCCTCCGCACTTCCTGCTTCTTGCTGTGCAGCAGCTCCCCTACCTAAGAGGGAACAGAAGATCACCAGACAAGATACTCATTCATCAAGTCTTCAGCTAGGAGTACAGAACATGTCATAAACAGTGTAACAACAACCTCTGCACTGCCTTTGACTATTTACTATTGCATGCCCCTTATCAGATCTAGAAGTATCATAATCATAAGCAGCAGCAGTGTCATCATCACATATACGTACATTTCTCCAATACTGGAGGTCACCCCTACCTACAGTACTAGTTAATACATGCCATTGAGAGCATGCAGTAACTGGCTTATTGCAAAATATCACACATTCGGTGTGCATGAAAACATAGCACTCAGTTGTCACCTGGATTACCTAGCTAGTGTAAACATGCCCAAGAATGGCAATGTGTATGCAGTCCAACTACAACAAGAATACCCCTTCTCCTAGATGGCAATTCAACTTTGCTGAGAGCAATAACGATTTGAGGAGTTGTACAAGCTAGAGAATGTTTGCAAAGAACCCCACTTCTGGTACGTAGAAGTGCGTGCATCTCTTTGAGGACTGAGAAGTGGGGGCCACTTCTCTTCCAGCTCTGCAATAAAATGTTCTTTGCCATCCTTTCATTTGTGAATTCCCTAACCGTAGTCATCCAATTTTCTTGTATTCTTTCAACATTTCTAAAAACACAATCTTGTCTCAGCCCTGATCTCCATAATAGCAACATTCTTTGACCTATCCAGTCTATACTCACTCCCTCAATCCTCTTCAAATTGAGGAGGATTGAGGGAGTGAGTTAGGGAGAACAGCACATCCATTAATGTGGGCTACACCCTTGTTTTCTACTCCTCTGCAGGGCTCCGCATGTCATCCAGACACTCTGCTACTAATGTTCATATTGTTGCATGAACGTTAGTACAGTATTGTCATGTGTTACATGATTTGAAGTAAATCCTCACAGTCTCATAACAAAGTCTTCTTTTCACATGCTCTGATACTTCACAGCTTGAAATTTAGCCAATAACCCCCCCCCCCCCCCCCCAAAGGTAGACCAGCTACTTGGTTACAGGGTACACAGGCTAGTGATAGCAATTACATAAATGGAAAATCACTTTCTGGGCTACACAGAAGCCATCATACTATGACGTTTACACATAATTGATATCTTGACATATATACAGTATGTTAAGCTCAGCAAATGACATCACATCCTGTTGATGTCAGAGAAACATGGTGGAGCATAGTGACACTGATACAGACCTTTTTGAATCGCTTGTCCACATTGTGTACCGGTATCTGGTAAGCGCTTGCACAATATTATACAGATTCATACCCATACTTACAGAATAATTGCAAAATCTAGTGTTGACATAGATTGCGAGCTAGTGATTTTATACAGCAATATGTACTTCTCATGTCATGTATAATACCATGATTTTGACTCCGGTACCCAGGGCCCAGTGTGGACAACCAACTGAAAAAGATCTGTACTGGAGCCTGAAACCTGAGGATTACGTTAATTGTTCAGAATCTAATGATGAAAGTGATTACCCAAAGGCTGATAGAAACCCTTCATTCCAAAAACGAAGGAACCCAGGAAACTAGCAAGAGCTGCAACATACGTATGTATGTACAAGACAGTGTTTAGAGATGCTTGGGAGAAAGAGTTACTTCTATTATTTCTGGTCAAGGGGATCCATCCAGGTTTTGATGTAACATTTGTGACAAGAGAATCAAGTATGACCACATGGGAAGCAGGATGTGGAGAAGCACTGTAGGTCACCAAGACCAAGCCCAACCTCTGAAATCACAATTGAAGCTATGTGTATGAAGCTTACAGTAGTGACATCTTTGTTCAGATGCATGGAGTGTGCATAGCTAGGAAACAGCTATAACTAACTGTTTATGTGTTGTCTAGAGGTGTGAAGACCTGAGAGAGCCCTGTAAGAACTGTAGTGTCATAGCAAGCATTGTGAGCTCCAAATGTTTGCAAGTGCAGCAAGCAACGCCAATAATTGACCCAATCTCACTACAGCCTTCACTGTCAAATTGAGAGGTCTGTACACTTGATAAGTATGAGACCATGTTGTAGATGCAATTAGAAAGTGCTTGTTGCAGGAGTACTGCTTGTAACAAAGAAGCCCAGGTGTGTTCAAAAGCCTGCTGGACTTGCTAGGGAAACGCGAAAACAGAGAAACCATGGTCAGTGACACCGGCTCCCAGTCAATAGCATGATCTAAATTCATAGGATGGTACAAGTAGCTATTGCCTCCAGAGGTCTCTTGTTCCAGTAGCCCCATGCTGTCATCTCAACTCCCAGGTAATAGCACAAGTTAGCTTGAGAAGGTGGAACTGCTATCCTGTTCTGCTCAGCTCCTCCGTTCACTGCATACAGAGCTCGTACTACATCATTCAAACCTTCATTGCCCTCTTTGTTTCATCAATGTACTGCTGTTTACATTGCCAACAGCCAATCAGCATGGTGCCTCCGTGAACGCCATAGCAGCCGTAATCCTGTAACAGTCACTCACCAGCCTTAGAAACGTAAGGGTACATGAAGAGATGCAACATTTGATGGTTTCAACAACTGTCAACAGATTGAGGGAAACACTGCATTCAAGTTCAAGGTGAGCTGCCCAATAACATAAATATAGTCTCTAGTGAGAAGGGTACCTAACACTGGCTGCCAACCATGCCAAGCAAGGATCATGAAGTTGCCCTTCACAAGGGGCCCTTTTAGATGCCCTTTGCCTCAGTTCTGGCAAATGCCTAACAACAATCTATTGCTAATAGAGTCTGTGGACACCTTTCCCTGTGAAACATGCACTGAGCTGCTCCAAACGAGGAGGATTCCCACTAACTAGCATCCGCCCTCTTGCCCATTGACCCTGTGGTGTACTGACAGACCGACAACCACATCCTCATACTCTCACATCAAGTTTATACCTTCTTTTCTGTAATGTTCACACTGTTGACACTTTCACCTTCAATCTAGAAACAGTGAAGGAAGACAACATGATTAAAGCAGAATAAATGATAATAAGGTCAACAAAAGTAGCAAATAACAAGATGATGTATTGTCAGAATGTCATCAGTTAATCATGCTCCACCCGGCCCTTGGACATCGCATGGTGTCAGTGAAGGAAGACACTATCTATACAACAGCATTCAGAGCAACATACATAGAATGCCTAGCAAGCAATAAGTCTCAGGATCTTCCACGGCAAAGTGTCTCATGTTGCCCATAGGCTATACATTCAATGCTGCGTTCGAGTGCACTGTCAGAGACCATCACACAGTGACAGTCAAACCTAACTACACCAATCTACCAAGGGACCCTCTTGGATACAATCACTATCGGGTCCACACACAAGTGATCACTAATACAGTGGAACCTGTATAAGATGGTCACTGCGTTAGGCAGCCACCTCTCTAAAACAGCCAGCCTCCCTGGCCCCCAATAGCACTAAAGCATTGCAATCTACCTCTGTAGAGCAGCCACCTCTTTATAAAGGTCAGTTAAAACTGGCCCACACGTGGCTGTCAGGTTCCACTGTATCATGTAGTACTGCTATATAAAATGTCGAGTCCTCATAGAGATGTCCTACTGTAGCTCTGCACATCAATCTGGTTGCTACATAAGTGAGATAACATCATTTGATTTTGCATTGATGTCATCAGAGGTCCTTCTGTACAGGATCTGTGATGTCATTCAACTTCCTTCATTCATCCCATAACAATATTATTTCTAGATAGCTTCATCCACTTAATTCACAACACTCACATGAATGCAACGAATTTTGGATCCTTGCACAAAAAACTCCTTGAATGGTCCAATGTGTTCACACTGCATACACAAGCAAAGTATACAATTTTATGTGCTACCTCGCTTACAACCCGGGGATCCAGTGTAGGTAGTATGTTGAAGTCCATCCGCTCACCTCCTGCACACCTGTCACGCCCTGTTTAGACACTTTAGTGTGATGCGGTCTCCACACTTGTGCATTGCCAAGACTAATGCTGCAGCTCGTGGGGAACAGAAACCAGCTGCAGCTGCCGCAGTGAACAGTGAGCCCACCCTACACCACAGATACTCTATTAAACCATGCCTACTACTACTACCATGCCACTATTTGTTAATCTCACTTCATCCGCGAGTCTGATTGATCCAAGACCCCCACTGCAATAATGTCATTGTGCAGTTCCACCCTCACACGTACGCCTTGGAGCCCCATCACGAAGCAAGCTAGTGACTTGGCTGCAATCACCCTCTCCTTGGCCGCCATTGTACCCGATTGCGTAAGCCACCCAATGAGTCCCATGACCCGGGTACCCCACACCCGTACGCGTAGATAACTTGTAGAGTGACTACACACGAGACAACACAGGTTGTTTGATTGCTTCATTATGTCGATAGTGCCTGTCGTAGGCCAAGAGCTGCAACAGTTGGAGTCCTTTGCTAAGCTCTTTCATGCCGTGTTCTGGGGATCGAAGCTGAATGCCTTTCGAAAGCACCCGGGAGGGACCCGGAAACCCTCCTTCGCTGAACAGTGGCCCTCTGCACCAGAAGTGGTCGAATGTTTGAGCTGCCTCCTGGAGGACCATAAGAACGCGTCGCTACTGATAGCTCATTTGTGCGAGCTCCTCCTGGCCGGCGGCGCGGGTGATCTGGTCGTGGAGCTGATACAACTGGGTGCAGTCTCTCCGGACCAGGTCTTTCAATACGAGAGCGGGGTAGAGTTTTCCCTTCTCCATCTCGCTTGTGTCACTGGAGCCGTGGAAGTGGGGCGCTACTTCAGGCAGAAGGAAAAGAACAATTTATGGAGCGTAAAGGACAGTGAAGGCAAGCCATGGTCATGGACGCAGACACCTACAAACACAACCACTTTCGGCACACCTCACCTCCGTGTGGCCGTAAATCCATATTGTCTGTGTCTGGAGGACAGCCAGACCTGACTGTGCGTCCTCCTCTGTGGTGTCAGCTGCTTGTTGCTTTGCTCGTTGTGCTGCTGTCATTTGGGCTAGGTATGTAGCTGCATGGCGATGACCCCACCCTCACACAATGCAGAGTGCATATGTGGAGTACTAGGGGTTAAGGCAGTTCACATGGGCCACAGGAACTGGTGCTGACACACTGAGGGCTATGGGCTGAGGGTATTTCACGTGAATACTCATGATGTACGTGATCATGATAAATATCTGATATAATTATAATAATTATTGTGTACTAAATTCCAGTTGATACTTGTATGCACTGGTGGCTCCATCGAAAGACATTTTACATCTTATTGAGCTGTACAAGTATCTCTTATACGTATGGTAGCAAGGAGGAGGATATTGTTCATTTTCCCACTCCATCCTACATTGTCTTTGCTACCATATAAGAGAATTGTAGGAAGTTGGACGTGATGTCATTTCACTTTGCATGGCGAACACACTGTGTAGCGCTGGTGAGAAGATACTAAGATATCACCAGATGCACTGATAACTAGATTACTAGCTATAATGACTCTTTGTTCTATCTAGCTGAATGTTTATACAAAGATGGCTCACCCTAGTCCGCACACCAGCCCTTCCTGCTGGGGGAGGTAAGGGCTGGCCTGTTTCTCTGCAATTGTGCGATAGAGGAAATAAGGGCTGGCGTGTGAGGCTAGGCTCACCCTAGCTATCCCTAACTTGTATTGTTAGCTACGTAGCTACATCAAGACCACTACAGGTACCAAACTCCTGTAAAGGGCAATTTTCAGCTCGCACCCTGTGATATGATTTTGAGTATGTAGCATTGTATGCAATGATCATGGTAGCACAGCTTCACATGGCACACTCATGATCATTGTCTATCATGGGATGTGCATAGCTACTTCATTCTGAAATTCACACATGTTTATATATATCATGGCTGATTTTGAGAGCAAGTACATTTATGTTGCTCAATTCCTTGCTACATTCGTATATATATGGACTTACAGCAATAGTCCATAATACTGCCCATTGCCATGGCAACTTCCAACAATTGCAGCAAATATCAGCTGATGTATATCACAAACGATGAAGGCAAATTCCCCTCATTGTACCCCAAGGCATACAACCTGTTCAATAACACTGTAGCAGGTAGTGTGGTTCCCCTCATTCCCCTCATTCCTCTGTGTTGTCAGGGTTGAGTGGATAGATGCAATGCACATTGAGGGACCGTTGCTAAGGTCTTAGTATTATACTGCTTGGGTACGTTTATTTTGTGTAATGGTTGTAAAAACTGACCTTAGATGTTAATTGGATTGTGTACACCAGTTGCTGAGGAGGTCATGTATTTGAGTACCTACCTACACAAGCACACACTGGCAGATGACATAACACAGATCATGTAGAGTGCTGGGAATCCAATATCTACCCAAGTGGGGAATGTACCCTGGTGCTAACACATGCAGACTGTACCCTGGTGCTAACACATGCAGAGTGTACCCTGGTACTAACACATGCAGAGTGTACCCCGGTGCTAACACATGCAGAGTGTACCCCGGTGCTAACACATGCAGAGTGTACCCTGGTGCTAACACATGCAGACTGTACCCTGGTGCTAACACATGCAGAGTGTACCCTAGTGCTAACACATGCAGACTGTACCCTGGTGCTAACACATGCAGAGAGTACCCCGGTGCTAACACATGCAGAGTGTACCCTGGTGCTAACACATGCAGAGTGTACCCTGGTGCTAATACATGCAGAGTGTACCCTGGTGCTAACACATGCAGAGTGTACCCTGGTACTAACACATGCAGAGTGTACCCTAGTGCTAACACATGCAGAGTGTACCCTGGTGCTAATACATGTAGAGTGTACCCTGGTGCTAACACATGCAGAGTGTACCCCGGTGCTAACACATGCAGAGTGTACCCTGGTACTAACACATGCAGAGTGTACTCTGGTACTAACACATGCAGAGTGTACCCTGGTGCTAACACATGCAGAGTGTACCCTGGTGCTAACACATGCAGAGTGTACCCTGGTACTAACACATGCAGAGTGTACCCCGGTGCTAACACATGCAGAGTGTACCCTGGTACTAACACATGCAGAGTGTACCCTGGTACTAACACATGCAGAGTGTACCCCGGTGCTAACACATGCAGACTGTACCCTGGTACTAACACATGCAGAGTGTACTCTGGTACTAACACATGCAGAGTGTACCCTGGTACTAACACATGCAGAGTGTACCCCGGTGCTAACACATGCAGACTGTACCCTGGTGCTAACACATGCAGAGTGTACCCTGGTACTAACACATGCAGAGTGTACCCTGGTACTAACACATGTAGAGTGTACCCTGGTGCTAACACATGCAGAGTGTACCCTAGTACTAACACATGCAGAGTGTACCTTGGTGCTAACACATGCAGAGTGTACCCTGGTGCTAACACATGCAGAGTGTACCCTAGTGCTAACACATGCAGAGTGTACCCTGGTGCTAACACATGCAGAGTGTACCCTAGTGCTAACACATGTAGAGTGTACCCTAGTGCTAACACATGCAGAGTGTACCCTAGTGCTAACACATGTAGAGTGTACCCTGGTACTAACACATGTAGAGTGTACCCTGGTGCTAACACATGCAGAGTGTACCCTAGTACTAACACATGCAGAGTGTACCTTGGTGCTAACACATGCAGAGTGTACCCTGGTGCTAACACATGCAGAGTGTACCCTGGTGCTAACACATGCAGAGTGTACCCTGGTGCTAACACATGCAGAGTGTACCCTGGTGCTAACACATGCAGAGTGTACCCTAGTGCTAACACATGCAGAGTGTACCCTAGTGCTAACACATGCAGAGTGTACCCTGGTGCTAACACATGCAGAGTGTACCCCGGTGCTAACACATGCAGAGTGTACCCCGGTGCTAACACATGCAGAGTGTACCCCGGTACTAACACATGCAGAGTGTACCCTGGTGCTAACACATGCAGAGTGTACCCTGGTGCTAACACATGCAGAGTGTACCCCGGTGCTAACACATGCAGAGTGTACCCTAGTGCTACCACATGCAGAGTGTACCCTAGTGCTAACACATGCAGAGTGTACCCCGGTGCTAACACATGCAGACTGTACCCTGGTGCTAACACATGTAGAGTGTACCCTAGTGCTAACACATGCAGAGTGTACCCTGGTGCTAACTTATACCTACATGTTAATAAGCAGGTAGATGAGACTCGTTGCCTTGCATCTGGTGCTGCTGCAGGTCACACACCCGCCCAAGTGTGCTACTCAGCCAAGATGAAGTCTTTCGTACCTGCCTTGATGCTGAAGAAGAAGAAGACATATGTTGTTCAGCATGGGGACACGTTTGAGAAGATTGAGTCAGTTCATGAGATGGTCAGCCAGCCTGGAGGCTTCTACACCTTTGCTAAACACATCCAGGTAAGACTGTTGCCACTTCTATTTGCCGTGCAGTGGATAGTTGGTTGGACTGAAATTTAACAAGAGCCCAAAAGTGCAACGAAAATACAATGAAGTCTTAACTGGAATGTGGTGATGTAATGTGTGGAACTGTCCATTCACTTCAATAGTGCTGCTCTCAATTTAACTTTTTCTGTTTCACTCTCATCGACTGTGTACAATGCCCTGTATTGCAACTTTTGTTCTGCTATTCATGTACTCACTGCACTGGACTCAGGTATACTATTGCCTACATGCATTGTGTGTGTGTGTGTGTGTGTGTGTGTGTGTGTGTGTGTGTTTGATGTCTTGTCCCCGATATGCCTCTCCTCCCACTAGTGTTGTGGACTGGATGTCAACACTGACAAGAATGCTAAAGGGGATTGCTTGGTCCACACAGTGGTGCGAGGGGGTTTCCCCTGCCTCTCCTACCTCCTCTTCCTGTCCACACGCTTGACAGCTGATGTGAACAAGGAGAATGCTCAGGGCATGACACCTCTCTGCCTCGCTGCTCAGCTTGACCAGCACAACTTGGCTGAGGTGTGGGGCATATGTATGTGCTGCTGGCTGTACAAGCATGGTGTGCACATGTTGGTCACATGATGGTCACATGATGGTCACATGATTGTCACATGGTGTACACATGACAGTCACTGCCTGTGCATGAGCGGTAGTTTTGTGAGCCATTGTAGGTTTCATGTGTGGATTGAGTCACACATTCATGAACTCCAATAGTTGTACAGACAGTGACTGTGTTGTATGCTGGTAGTGTGCTGTGTGTTGTGCTCACTGACTCACCTACCCACACGCTATGCAGGTCTTGATCTGTATGCTTGGAGCTGATCCTAACATTGTCAACTCGTTGTGCCAGTGGACTCCCCTGCACTATGCTGCAGCCACTGGATGCCAACAAACATTAAGGTAGGAGGAGGCAATCAGTATCACATAAGAGGCACTGCCTTTTGACATGATTCATGTACTCTATGATAGGAGATGTGTTGGATGATGGTAGGGGATGTGTTGGATGATGGGAGGGAATGTGTTGGATGATGGGAGGGGATGTGTTGGGTGATGGTAGGGGATGTGTTGGGTGATGGTAGGGGTGTTGTTGTATAAGCTCTGTCAAGAAAGCCTTGACAGTGGACATCTGGCCATGGAGTGGGGGGGGGGGGGGGGGGGTGATGCTGTGTTACAGTAACTCAGTACATTATGTACTGTACATACTTCAGAGCCCTCAATAGCAGGCACACTGTCAGAGTGGTATGTCAACAATGACTACAGTAGAGTCACGAGCACCCTCGACTAATGTCTCACTTTGTTTGATCAACTAGTGGAGGTTATGTGGTTCACAAATTTGTAGGTTTCCTCATTTGGAGGGAATCCTTCAACAGAACACATGTGAGCCCTATGGTATTCCGGATAAGGAGGGATTAAGTGGATGCGTTTTGGGACTTGACTATAAGGAGCGCACTCTTCGCTTGGCAGCCAACAACAACTTCACTATCAACACACATGCCCATGCGTACCAAGATCACGTGCACATACATAACTACACAAAAGATCACTACCGTAATAATATAATAATAACCACACACGCAGGTATGCATACAACTATCAAACGGACCCACATAATAATACAACGCAAGATTACTGCACCAATAACAATAATAATATCAATATCAAATACCACAAGTCCCTCCTACTCGTTCACAACGTCTGGAGATTGAATTATGTAAAGTACTGTGGAGTCGTGTATCCTGTGCCAGATGTCAGTTTGTTTATTTGTTATAATTTTTTAGCAAGCAGGAGAAAAGAAATTGAAAATCTACTGTACAATCTGTTGCACTTACTGCCACCTAGCAGAACGTTGCCACATAGGACTATTCAGTAGAGAGGGGTCTGTTAGATGTCCAAAGTATTGAGCACTCCAGTACCTGCCCATCCACAGAATTAATACAGCACAATTTGGCCACAGGCTGAGGTAGCACTTCGCAGTTACGTACATGAACCTTTCATGCCACCTTTAGACAAAGAATGTAGCATCACAACACTTGGCAGTACTCTGCACCACCATCACAGCACAAACGCACAGGGACACACCTGTGGCCCTTAACCAGCACTGTGTGGCCCTCAACCGGCACTGTGTGGCCCTCAACCGGCACTGTGTGGCCCTCAACCGGCACTGTGTAGCCCTCAACCGGCACTGTGTGGCCCTCAACCGGCACTGTGTGGCCCTTAACTGGCACTGTGTGGCCCTCAACCGGCACTGTGTGGCCCTCAACCGGCACTGTGTGGCCCTTAACTGGCACTGTGTGGCCCTCAACCAGCACTGTGTGGCCCTCAACCGGCACTGTGTGGCCCTCAACCAGCACTGTGTGGCCCTCAACCGGCACTGTGTGGCCCTCAACCGGCACTGTGTGGCCCTCAACCAGCACTGTGTTCCAGTCACTCGTGATGTTTGTTTGATAGGTAGTTGGCACTGCGCATGCCTCACTTTGTAACATGCTAAACAACATCATTAGCAAACAATTTATAGTGCCATGCACCCTCTAGTATACCGCTTTTCCAGTAAGTTTGGTCTTTAGAATGGGAAAGGTATTCTTGTAAATACCTAACCTGCCTTTGAACGTTGGTGACTGTGATTCCAAAAGGTGCAATGTTGTGTGTGAGAGTGTGTGTGTGTACATATTTATGTACAGTAATGTCTTTCTTCCTGCTCGTAGTATGCTGTTGGACCGAGGTGCCAACCCAGTGTCAGAGGACAATGCAATGTGCTCCCCTGAGTACCATGCTGTCAGAAACAAACACTTTGATGTGGTGGAACACCTCCGAAACTTCTGCTCTGAGCGGGCTGACCTCTTGGCAGAGCAGACTAAGGCAGGGACACTAGTTATAGACTCCCTCTTCTCCAGTGACCTCAGCTCAGTCAACAGTGAGGGCCAGACCCTGCTGATGGTGGCAGTGACCCACAATCATCCCAACCTGGTGCGGAAATTGCTGCAGATGAATGGAATGTCCAAACATGTGAAAGACTTTAAAGATCTTCAGGTATGTATGTGTGATATGCATGCATGTATGCAGAAAAGAGAAGGAGTTGGGCTGCAGTGGCGGATGTAGGATTTCTGAAAGGGAGGTTCTAAAGTAGTTAGTGCACACATAGTGCCCCTGATATATGGCCACCACACCTCTTTCTGGTCTAAAAACTGCCCAAAATCCTACATAAGAGTAGCAAAAGGGGGGCTCCTTTGCACCCCGGGATCTCCCTCTAGATCCGCCACTGGACTGTCTGAAGGAGTGACCATTTTGTATTGATGCAACTGTTCTGTTTAACAATGCACAAGTACCAAGTAGTCTAAGCTGTCATCCCTTTAATTATACCTCCACCACAGAACCTGCAGACTGCAGTGACTATTGCCAGCAAACTGAACCACTGCCAGTGCTTGGAGCTTTTGATTCGGTATGCATCAAATTGCTGTTGCCTTCACTGACACACAGAGAAGGGGTTCAGTCCATGTACATAGCTGTCCATGTTGTCATGCTGTATGTTTCAGAGTGTGTGCTTATTCATGACAGAGGTGTGCTGTGTTTTGTGTAAGTGAAGTGACTGCATGTGACAGGTACTGTACATGACATGACTATGACTGGTGACATCATGTCTGTCACTCTGTGTGTGTCCATGTGTGCCCAGCAATGGATGTCACCCAGCAGTGCCTGATATTGGACAGAAGCTCCCACTCCACTACGCTTGCGCCCACCGCTGTGCTGTCTGCATCAGCTCCATCACTAGTAGCAACGAGGGACTCACGGTTGGTGGATGGGCGGATGGGTGGAGGGGTGGAGGGGTGGAGGGGTGGAGGGGTGGAGGGGTGGATGGGTGGAGGGGTGGAGGGGTGGAGGGGTGGAGGGGTGGAGGGGTGGATGGGTGGAGGGTTATGGTGTGTAGGAGAAGCTCCCATTACATATGTACGTACACACATGTAGTGTACCTGATGCTATAGAGCACTGTAGCCTATTCGGTTTCTGTAGTATGCTTCAGTGGAAGCAGTGGCATGCGATATTATATACTTGTCCCCATTCAGGGGAAGCTATTGGGTGTTAGTTCCCAAAGGCTGAGGGACAGCAGTACAGCCCCTCAGGTGTTTGTTAGCCTAGTGAATTGTAGTCTCATGGTAACCATGGAGGAGTTCAGGGATGGAAAATATGCTTACATACAATGGTATTATCAATATACATAGTGTATTGCACGGTCCATACATGTGTGACCTGTGCTGCTTGTCAGACACTCTTTAATACTGTACACCCAAAGAGGGTATGTCCATGTGTTATAGTCTTTGGTTAAAGTAGCATTTTCCATGGAGTTTTATCCAAGTACATCACACCCTGGACATGTGACTTCCCTCAGTCCCCCATCTGTGCTTAGCAAGCACTGTTGTCTCCTTTGCCGCCCCTCATGTAGGGTTTGCAGTGGGCCTATGGATACCTGAAGGCCACCAGCGTGGACCCAGTCCTGGGGTGCATCAGGGAAGCCATGAGGAGGTGATGGAGGGGGGAGGGGAGGTACTGCCCCCACTGCTATCTGCCTGTTACACTACACAGTTCTGTTCCACTAGAAGAGTTCTACCTGCCATATATACTGCTTAAAAGACTCACTGACCCTTGGAAGGCTTTCAATTAGTACAATCCTATCTATCAGTAACAGACTGGCTTGCCTTTTAATTAAGACGTTAAATTGGTGTAGCCAGGAAGTGTGGCTCAGTACATACCAGTGCAGTATTCCTTCACCTTAATACTGTTCAGGCGACAGCAGCTGCTTGTCATGCCTGCTCTCTTTCAAGTGGCAGAGAGAGGCAGATGGGGAGAGGAGGAGTTTCTGGAGCCAGGTGACGAAATCAACCCAACTGTGAGTAATGTGCATTGATTCATGTGACGTGTATGAGCTAAGGCACTGCATGGTTGAGGTAGCTGTCGCTTATGTGTGTTGAACCACAAATTGAACTGCATGTGCTTGCAGAATGAGCATGGCCAGTGGCCACTGTATGTAGCTGCCTCTCATGGACACTTGGAGATGGTGCGGGACTTGGAAAGGGTGAGGTGCACAGCATGCACTGGGTGTGTGATGCTCAAGGACTTGTGTACGTTTACCATGAGTGTACGTATTATCACAGTCACTAGTTGTGCCTGTTTGTTTGCTATTAATGCTCTGAGTACTGTCATGTCTAATTGTGGCAACCGGGTTTCCTGTGTTGTGTCACACTCTCCCCTCTGTATCTCTCCCCTGCCCCTCTCCTCCATCCTCCTCCATCACTTGCTCATCCCCTGCTCCCACACAGAGAGGAGGCCATGTCCTCTTCCTGAACTCACAGAATAACAATACTGTTCTGCATGTAGCTGCTCGGAGTGGCAGTGTGGAGACAGTTCAGTTTGTCTTGGACTACATGCAGCAATACTCCACTGTCGCACATGGCTCAAATCCAAAGCTCTTTGACATCAATGCACGAAATGATGCTGGGGCGACCCCTTTGGAACTAGCAGCACTGGAAGGTAACTGCCATACCAATCTAGCCTCGTACCCAAGATAATGCTGATCCTAAGTGCATAGACAAGTGTTTAGTGCATGGTTCTATCCTGCACCTAGCCATGTTCTCAGATTTGCTGTTACATACGTACGTAGCTGTATGTAGGTGTGGTGGAGAGTTTGATTTTTGGCGTGTCTTTGTGTATTGCATACAGTATATGTGTGCATGTGTACATGTGTACATGTGTGCATGTGTACATGTGTGCATGTGTGCATGTGTGCATGTGTGCATGTGTGCATGTGTGCATGTGTACATACTGCTATTTTGCATGATAGTTTCAAAGGAAATGCAGCCCAGCCATTGCTAATAGAAAATAATGTAAATCACTCATTGCTGGTGTGCCAAAGCCCCAAGGCTGATCCATTTGTTCCTTTGCTGATTACAGTATGAGCAACTGGAATTTGGTGTCAACAGGTGTAATAAACTGTTCCTGAAGTAAGGATACTCCTTATTCTTGTACTGTACATCTGGTGGCAGCATAAGGACCTGGACATGATCACTTGGCCTTGGCTTCACCTCAGCCTTGTAATTTATTTTGTCTATACTTTAGTCTTCGAAATTGGACTCTTATTTACTACATATGTACTGTACACCAGTGCTTGTCTCCCCCTTGCAGCATCACTGATGTACTCATGCATAGCCCTATGTACACACTTTAGATGATGCTGTCTGTTTTGCTCCTCCCTCAGGCCACCCTGGTGTGCTGGAGCTGCTCATTAGCAATGGTGCTAGCGTGAGTGTGGCGGCCTCCAATGGAGGTCTGCTGTGCTGTCCCCACTACGAGGGCATACAGCACAAACTGGAGGACCACAGGAAGGCTCACATGAGGAAGTGAGAGAACTGGCATGCACCTCTCCCATGGCATGCCCTGTGTAGTGCCCCCCATGGTAGCACAGTACATACTCTAGGAATATGCTCTACCCGTTGTGTGGGTGTGACATGACCCACTTATGTAACACAATCACATGTGCAGCTGCTGATTGCAGACATGCCTTCCTTGACTGCATACCCAATAATTTCCTCCCAATTGAGTTTGTTCTAATGAGGTACTTCTGTACCCTCTGTAAGCTGTGTTGTACAGTACATGCGTGACCATTATTCTGTGGCGTGTTTAACTGTCAGTATGCTGAATCTCATTGGTTGTGCTCACTTACTAGTGAAGTGACTATCTGGCATACTATTATACTGTGTAGTTAGCAATATGTTGATACAGCATATGCCTTGTTTACACTACCCTACAGAGTTGTCAGTGCACTCAAGAGGTACTCAAAGTTAGAGGATTTCCTTCAAGTTTGGCAAGTGAGTGCTCTTCCTGCAATGTACATTACCTACAGCAGCAGTGATGGGATGCAACCAAACTTTGTTTCTGTGTGATTATTGCTCCAGCTTCGTCCCCTCCCTCTCTCCCCTCCCTATCTCCCCTCTCCCTCCCTCTTCCTCTCCTCCCCTGTACACCCTGTTAGGACCCCTATGACCACAACCTACGCTCCTCCACTGGGGAGACCATGCTGATGGTGGCCGCAGGAGATGCACGCTACGAAGTGTTCCACTATCTCATCAAGTCCCTTGTTGACTGTGACCCAGTATTGCTCACCAGAGGACAGCAGCCAGTGGCAATGGGGGGATATGACACTGACAGTGGGCTCTCGGATGAAGGTGTGCTGCAGTGTGGTGGGTGGGGGAGTGTGGCTGTGTGTATGAGTGTGTGGTGTACTGTATGTCTGACTGTGATTGTGTGTACATACGTATGTACGTATGTGCTAGCCCCAATGAAGGATCAGTTGCCCAAGCAGTGAAGCTGCTTACTTGCTGTCCTTCCCTTAATCTCCCCAGGTCATGCCACCTACCGTCTGCAGACTTCAACGTCTCTGACCCAGTCTCAGCCAAAATTGCTTGCCTCAGCCTCGTTCAGTGCCTCCAGAAACTATGAAGGCCAGAGCCTTAGAACTGGTCCTGTACAGCCACCTCAACGATCACACTACCTCTCAGGACTACTGAGCTCTACTCTTTCACTAACAGGCAGTTTTGGTGAGTGTATGTTTGTGTACACTGTAGTAGTACTTTTGTGCCTATGTGCCCTTGACCTGTTCAAGGATGATTCATGCAATGCAGGACACCCTAGTAACTCCTCCAGTCCGGCACATGTGTTTGCACTGTGTCTTTGATGTGGTGAATGGACAACATGCTGAATGTACTTTACAGTAACTGTTTTGAAACATTGTGAATACAGTTGAAGCACACATGTCTGTTCATACCATAGTTAGAATAGCCCAATTGCTTGAAGTTGTAATGACGTATGTAGCATGGCCCTTCCCTTCCACTGATCATTGATTGAGTTTGTACATGTACTGTATATTGTACATGTGAGGCTATGTACGTAGCATCTGTCGCTGCCTTGCCAGATGGTGTGAGGAACCTCCCAGTGTGCAACAATGAGCTTGGCAAGCAGAGAGTGGCTATGAGTGGCTACTTGAGGATAACAAGCTTTCGTGATGGAGCCAACGCAGCGCACAGAGCTGCTGCCCAAAACAGGTGGGTTTGGCACGACGTCACCCTCCTGCTGCAAGCAGTGCCTCCTGCTGCAAGCAGTGCCTCCTGCTGCAAGCAGTGCCTCCTGCTGCAAGCAGTGCCTCCTGCTGCAAGCAGTGCCTCCTGCTGCAAGCAGTGCCTCCTGCTGCAAGCAGTGCCTCCTGCTGCAAGCAGTGCCTCCTGCTGCAAGCAGTGCCTCCTGCTGCAAGCAGTGCCTCCTGCTGCAAGCAGTGCCTCCTGCTGCAGCAGTGCCTGCCTGCTGCAAGCAGGTGGCCACCTGCTTGCAGAGGCATGGCCTCCTGCAGCAGGAGGCACTGCCTTGCAAGCAGGAGGCACTGCTGCAGCAGGAGCACTGCTTGCAGCAGGAGGCACGCTTGCAAGCAGGCTCCTGCTTGCAGCAGTGCCTCCTGCTGCAGCAGGAGGCCTCCTGCTGCAAGTAGTGCAGGGACTTGCTATTGTAGGCTGCATGTGAGAGACCCAGCCATGCAGAGATGCAGGAGGGCTGCATCTTTTTATGACAATCTATATGTAGCAAGTATACACATACTGTGTACTGTAACTGCTTGTGACAGTCACCATTGTGTCCTCTCAAAAGCTCAATAGACAGGCTCACCCATTGCATGCAATTGTTAATTTAGCATTAATCTGTGCGTCCTTATGTACATGCACACACTGTCCTGCACTCCTCATGCAGGCACCGTGCTCTGGCCCTTATACTGGATGTTGACCACAATTGCAAGGATGTCCAGGACAGGAATGGCAACACCCCCGCACACTTGGCAGCCATGCACTATCACCGCTACTCACTGGAAGTGCTGCAGGTCAGAGCTTGCTATAGAGTTTGCTACACACTGCATGAGTGGTGGATGTAGCGCCTCTTGTGTTAGTGTAGGGTGTGTGCTGCTATTGTACGTACATGGGATGGGTGCACTCGCTATCCAGTGGCCTTTACTGCAGTCACCACCACTACATACACACATGGCGCTTTTGATTTTGCTACAGAAATTTGATGCCGACTTTTGTATCTGTAACTTTGAGAGCAAGTACGTAGATGAGCTTATGCCACAGAACAAGTCTTACACTCGAAAGGCAAGTGCAATTGCTGATGAATGTATTTGTTGTGTGTGAATGTTATTATTAATGATGTGGCTGCAGTTTGTGTATGCATGTTTACCTTAAATTTGTGTTGTTGGATGTATCGCTAGCACTTTGCCTACTACCAGCATCTGAAGCGTCTTTGGTGGATAAGGCAGAGTACATACTCTGCCTTATCCACCGAAGACGCTTCATGTCCTACTTTTGGCTATTCAGAGGTACATGAGGATTGTGAAACATAGTGAGCCTAAAATGTTTGCCGATCCTGAATTCCACCTGCTTCAAAGCATCTGCAGCACCCAATACAGGAAGCACCATGCTTCAGGGTCGGTGGGGGTAATGGGGAAACGTCAGTAGTCAGCCAAGATGACGAGGAGAAGCTTTGTGAGAATGGATCATCAATTTGACAAGTCTTTTGGGATTGTCAAATTGATGATCCATTGTGATTGTTTTGAAGCAGTGGTTCTTATAGTTGGCAATAACTAATTACACACACTAGTGGTTGAAGAGGTCAAGAAATGTGCAATTACAAGAAGTAATGCACATTTGATGTTAACCACAAGCATACAACACAGTAGTATTAACTGTGTACAATTTGGTAAAGGAGAGCACATTTCCCATCTTTGGTGTTTACTCCATCCAGAGGCGATTTATTGTATTAACAGTATAGTGTGTGCATGCACACAGAGAACTGTGCCTCTTTATGCTTGTGTGTATGCAGCTGACAGCAGCAAGAAGGGCAGCACAACCAGAGACAGGACAGACAGACAGCACAAGTGTGTGCACATGCCACGCCCACACCAACACAAGAGGCTTTCTGTGTGTGTAGTGCATGCTGTGCACATGCCACGCCCACACCAACACAAGAGGCTTACTGTGTGTGTAGTGCATGCTGTGCACATGCCACGCCCACACCAACACAAGAGGCTTACTGTGTGTGTAGTGCATGCTGTGCACATGCCACGCCCACACCAACACAAGAGGCTTACTGTGTGTGTAGTGCATGCAGTGTACATGCCACGCCCACACCAACACAAGAGGCTTACTGTGTGTGTAGTGCATGCAGTGTACATGCCACGCCCACACCAACACAAGAGGCTTACTGTGTGTGTAGTGCATGCAGTGTACATGCCAAGCCCACAACAACACAAGAGGCTTACTGTGTGTGTAGTGCATGCAGTGTACATGCCACGCCCACACCAACACGAGAGGCTTACTGTGTGTGTAGTGCATGCAGTGTACATGCCACGCCCACACCAACACAAGAGGCTTACTGTGTGTGTAGTGCATGCAGTGTACATGCCACGACACTTGTGACTGCCACCCTATGAATGAAGTGTGCTCTGTGCTGGCTGCAAATGGTCCATTCATGTCTTCTCTGCGGTTGCAGTGTTTGCCACCAACCCGCCCTCTTCCACTGTGTACTGGGATGACATGCATACGAGGCTGCAGAACCTCAAGGGTACATGACAAGTGCTGCACAAGTACTGTGTGGGGTGTCTGTTCACAATCTTGTAATAATTATACTGTTTATGTGCCAACTGTACTACTAACAGTTTTAAAATTATTTAGTATATTTGTTCAGTCCTGTTTCTTGTTCTAATGTCTGTAAAATTTGTATCAGAAACTGTGGAACTCTGTATTGCAACCAGCTAACCAGCCAACCTGCATTGTCTTATAGACTTAGTGCTCACATCCAGTGGTACAGGTATCCAATCCAGGCCGTCTAGCTTCAGTGTTGTGGATGACACACATAAATATGCATGACTCTGATGAAAGTAAATGTGACACATATAGGTAGTGGTATCAATATCTGCCAACATGCTGACACATGGCACATGCATGCACGTATGTTATGTAGAATTGTAGTTTTAGACTTAGGGTGGTTTAATAGTAACTATGTAGATCCTGCTGCTATGGTAACATGTATATAAACAATGCTTCTGCATTAATTGCTTGAACCATATGCAATAAAGATAATATTAAAATTATATGGATTACAGTATGTACATACCATATGCCATAAATAACCATTCAAAGTGCATATACTGTAATATGGGAATTAATCATGATCACCTGCATGTCTGTAGAGCTATATACACATGAAACTGGTATGGAGTTTCATAACATACGTACACTCATTGTGTGTACACTTGTATCACAGTGGCCCAGTATTCCTAGTGGTTGCTGTGTACAGTGCCGCCATGTCCTTATCCCCCTCCCCCTGTGCTTTGGCCCGCTTGTACAGCTCATTAACTGCTGCAGCCACAGGGAGGGGTTGGGCCACACTGTCACCCATAGCCAGTGCCAGGCGAAGGTCCTTCTGCTGGTGCTTGAGGGGGAAGTTGGGCTCAAAGTTACCAGCCAACATGGCTGCAAGGGGAGAGGCATGCACACAGCAGTGTCTGAGCTCCTGTCAGCTAGTTGTGTCCTAATGTTGCCTATAACAATAGCCAGCTGGATGCCCAGTGCCCCTGATCTGTACTCATTGCAAACACACTGCACGTCAATGCCAAGTGTACTAACAGTCTGTTGGGTACTCTACTGTACACTGCAACTATGTACTCTGCTCCATCACCTCTGTGCGTATTATGGCTGATAAATCATACAGTGCTTGAGTGCACAAATACACACATTGTATGCAAACATGCATGCATTTATACCTACTTACAGTATAAACAAGACATGCACACATACGTACTGTTGGCAACCTCCCTCTCACATACCCTTCCCTTTGACAGTGACAACAGGGCAAGCCATGGCTCCTTGTTGCAGAATGTCCAAGAGGTCCTCCTTGCGCAGCCCCACACTGTCTGCCAGACTCAGCCCCTCTGCCAAACCACTCACAAATGTTCCAAGGACCATATTCACACACAATTTCATGCGAGACCCATTGCCAATTGCACCTACGTAAACATGTGACAACATGGATACATGTCCCAGCATGCAGCAACACTGGTACTTCACTTCACACTATGCACAACACACTGTGGTAGGTTAGCTGTCATTAGCATCAGCCCAGCTGCTAGCTGTGTGCAGTAATAGGTGCAGTGGGGAGTTGAGCCTATGAATAAGGTTACATCACTCCTCACAATGATAGGCCTAAGCAGGACCATTCCAATATCTGTTCACACTAACAAAGCAACAGCTCTACCCAACCCAGTCAAGTGATCCTTCACTAAACGTATCTCCTAAAGAAATTAAGCTGCAGCCAGTAAAGGGATACAGGAAGGCCAACACAAACATATGCAGAGTATACC
>OZ025875.1:4500410-4522910 GCA_964019415.1 Ianthella basta
CACACGTACACGCACATACCCACATACCCACACACAAACGCACACACACACACACACACACACACACACACACACACACACACACACACACACACACACACACACACACACACACACACACACACACACAACTCACATGGGTTGCCAGCCCAATCTCGAGTGATCTCATTGGCAGAAATGACCAGTATACACAAGTGCAAAGGAACAAATATAGCTCCAAATGGAATGCACACTTGAGCATCCAGTCTGACAACAATTAGGATCTACAGAAGGTACACAGATGCACATACAGTGGAACCTCTATATCCACAGCTGTAATGCCATGGAAATCTAGCCATTGCACAATACTTTTGCACCCAAAAAATGGTGTCTTCACCTTATGCCGGCCATGTAGAATGGATATCATTCTTCTACACACACACACCCACACCCACCCACCCACCCACACACACACACACACACTCCTACAATGTCTCACCAAGAACAGTGTGAAGAGAAAGAGTGCCACAGAGGCCGTGACAACAAACCAGGGAAACTTTGCTTTGCTGGTCTGTCCCTCTGGTGTCAGCCACTGGTGCTTCCTCTGCCACAGCGGTAGGACAATGCTGTATACCACCAAGGTCACTGCCAGGGCACACACCACCAGCCAGGTAGGGATGAGGGTGACCTGCGGCAGGAGCAGAAGGGAGATGGCAGGTGAACACAGTGGTATACCACTGCAAGTGGTAGCAAGTGAACGGCTCCTACGTATGTAACTCACTTGTACATGTGTACATACCACACAGCACTCTACATACATTATTCCTAGTGCATCTCCACAATCCGCCTCAGTGTACCCACCACCAGGAACACTACACTACACTACACTACACCACACTACACTACACTACACTACACTACACTACACTACACCACACTACACTACACACTACACTACACCACACTACACTACACACTACACCACACTACACTACACACTACACTACATTACACTACACTACACTACACTACACTACATTACACTACACTACACTACACTACACTACACTACATTACACTACACTACACCAATTTCACCATAGCCCACATGCACTAACCGCCCAGCTCCATGTCGACACTTCATCTAGTCTTACTCCAAGCAGTATCAGCTGTAAGAATGACAGGATGGACATAGCCTCCAGCTGAGGGAGGGAATGGGGAGTGGGGAGGGAGGGGGAGGGGAAAGGAGAGAGGGAAGGAGCGGGAAAGAGGGAGGGAAAGGGGAGTGGGAGGAGAGTGGGAGAGGAAGAAGGGAGGATAGCAGAGGGATGCAGAGGGAGGGAAAAGGACAAATTTTCATAGCGACACATGCTTGGGAGAAGTCACTACCACCCTAGTCTAGCCACTAGCCCCTACTTTGTCATCGTGCGCGGGGGCAGAAGAAAGTAGGGTCTAACAGAATGTGTAAATTCCACACCTCGCGCTGACCAATGCGATCGCTGCTGCTTCAGATCACAGCAGCAATTATGGAGACACCGGGGCTTATTGTACCAAAGTAGAGACAGGGCGACAGTTGTATCCGAGACAATATGTTCGCTGTAGACTGTGGAGCCCGTGATCCTCAAAGAAACCCTACACGATGACATTTCCCACCCTCTGGTCGTTGTTTCCTCTCGTTACTGAGTACTATTCGTCAACATTGTTACCACCCTTACTGCTTCTTGTAAGCTCTAGAAAAGAGTTGGCGTTTTCTTCCAGACTATATATTGTATTCCTGCTCTATACAGTATTCTGCCAATACCCACGCCTATGCCAGTGATGCCACCAACATTCCTAACACTATTGAATGCCATACACCCTCGAAGTCACCATTGAAATATTAGAGAATACTGTAAAGTCTTGCACTAACCAGTCAAATATGAAGGAACCACTATAATTAATGTATCTTAAACTTTAAAGCCAGACCCCAGTCAGCTCACTAAGCACAGACAACACAAACTGGACTAGTAGCTTAGTCCAATCGATGGTGTTAAACTGTGTGTATGGCAAATGTGACCCCTCCCCTCCCCCCTTCCCCTGCATGTCCCTCACCCACCTCACAGCTCCTACACTTCCACACTGACCAAAAACACACACTACATGACAGAATGAAGAGTAGGTAGAAGGGCGTGAATGCTGCTCGCCACGGCAACATCCCTGTGTCGCCAGCGGCAACAACAAACACTTCTCCCACAATGACAACCAGTACTAGGACAAAGGTGATACAGAGTGAGCAACAGTGGGCTCTGTGCTCTGGCTCGTATCTGGAGAGAGGGAGAGATAGGGGAGGGGGGAGAGGGGAGAGGGGAGAGAGGAGAGGGGAGAGAGAGAGAGGGGAGAGGGGAGAGGGGAAAGGAGAAAGGGGTGAAGGGAGAGGGAAAAGGAGAGAGGGGAGGAGGGGAGGGAGGAAGAGGCAGGGAATAGGGCAAGGAGGGGGAAGAGGGAGTGGAGGGCAGGAGGGATTAGACGGCAAGAGGAGGGAGGAAACAATGAAGAAAGGAGAATAACAGGGGGGAGAAGGGGAGACAGAGAGAGAGGGCAAGGAGGAGAGAGAAGAGGGAGTGGAGGGCAGGAGGGATTAGACGGCAAGAGGGGGAGGAAACAATAAAGAAAGGAGAGTAACAGAGGGGAGAAGGGGAGACAGAGAGAGAGGGCAAGGAAGGAGGAAGGTGACAGAAGGAAGGTGAGGGAGCTATAGAAACAAACAATAGAGCTCATTCAAATTGGACAACATCTACACAGTGGAGACCTACAGTGTGCTGGGCAGCCCACATTACCACACCTGTACGTCTCCCTCTGTTTGCACCACACTGCACAGCCAACAATGAAGCCAGCAATCACCACCATGTTCCATATCCAAATAGGTAAGAAAATGACACCCAGGCTCCACGGAATCACTTCGTCCAAGCGCAGTGAGAGCAGAATGGAAGACACCAGCAAACAGCCATGCACTAACAGTGCCCTTAAGATAGTGAAGAGAATAGCAATGGTCACGCAACAGCCAGACACCTGACTGGGACACATGTGGCTACACCTCATGCGACTGTGTTCACTTGTGAATAGCTACACAGCGGGAGACCCTCTTACACAGGCAGGATAGTTACTACAGCGGTACAAGGCGGTCACTCACTTCCCACCGAAGGTGCTTGCATGGTACAGACACTACGCTCTAGAGCTACAGAGCCGACTAGTTCAGTTCACGACTCCCCCCGGCCATGTGTACGCACAGACACGTAAGCATCCTTAGGATCTACTACATACCCCGCATTCACTTGAACGAAGACGTCCTTTAGCTTACAGGCAACCATTTTTAGCGTTGCCTACATAAACATCAAGTTAGCCAGCCAACCAGTCCCAATAAGTGCTAGAGGGCGTTTATTGGGACGGTCTAACCAGACTGCATGATCCAAATTCCAACAACAGTATAATTTGACGAAAGTGTACAGACTGGCATGATATATATATATATATAATTACAGTGTGTCAGTACAATTGCAACAAGTTAACATTACACAGTACAAATATAACAGTGAATGCTTTAAATTAATCCAATTATTATGTAGATGATGGTGCCATTGTATGATGCTAATACATAGAAGTATCTGTTCACTAATTACATGTGTTATATTTAGTTCTATACATGACCGTGTGGGCGAGCTTCCTGCCTACTGATCTGTGTGCTTGCAACTGAAATGGAAGACGTTGAAGACATGAAAGGAGAGTGAGGTTGAGGGCCATAGCTTGGCCGTGTGAGAGCAAAGTCATCCATGGGTGACACAGACGGCTGGCTGAGAGAGTCTGGGTGCGTGGACTGGGTATATGCATCAGGGTACAGCTCCCAGTATTCATCAGGATAGACAGGATGACCAGCGTAGTGGGAGTGGGAGTAGGCTGACATTGCCGAGTGCCTGCCATTCAGCCTAAAGCCTCGTGGGGGGTAGAATGGCTCTGAGATTGCACTGGATGCTTTGCGCTGCATGTGGAGGCCACTGTACGACTTGGATCCGTGCAAGTACTTGTGGGGGTACTGCACAGGTTTGTAGTAGCCATCAGCCCCCTGGTACATGTTGTGGGAGCTGCCCATCATTCTGGGATCCATGGACCTCTGACGATTGTACATTCCTGGGTGGCCAGACACATGACCCTGGGATGATCGCGAGCGTTTGGGTGGGTGGTGACGCAAAGGCGCAGGATGGCACACTGGCTCATCTGTTCCTGATGTCATCTCATCCACTGCTACATCCATGGTCTGGGAGCGGAAGATGTCCGATTCTTTTGAGTGCCTCCAGCAGTAGCGTTGTCCAAGCTCTGAATCAGTGATGAGCAAGCCCGAAGACCTCGATCGCAAATCATTCCTAAATGGTAAATCAACATCATCTTCATCATTGAATCCCTTCACTGAGTCCTCATCTCCACTACCCCAGCGATCCATGGCATCCCCTTCACCACCTCCTTGTTGATCAAACATGTGTGTGCTGTGGTGGGAGGTGGTCTCCTGGTACTGCGCATGCATGAGTATGTGTTCCGCTTCATTGAAGCTAGTGTCCAGATAAGCCGGATCATGGAGGTACTCAGTGGCCACTGTACTACCCAAATCAGATGTGCTCCTCAAGGATGAAAATGTGCCGTGGTAGGGGGCAGTCGGCAGTCTGGCAGTAGAGGAATTACGAGAAGAGCTGAGTTTGCACGGAGACTCTCGTTGTCCTAGAGCACTCATTTCAATAGCGTTCACATCAGCTTCATATGACCTGCAACTAGTTTTGGAGGGAGCACAATGGGGAAAGGCAGGGTTACTGACGCTAGAAGCTAAGCCAGGCCTGTTTGTGTCTAAAACCTGGGAGCCTGACAATCCGTTGGTAGTCACATATTTTCCTTCATGGTCCCATTCACTGTCTTGCATGTAGTTCTGATCACTGCTAAATGTCTTAGGGCTCTCCCTTGAGACCTTGTACTTGCCCTTTCGTCTGCAGCACACATAGCACCCCAGCAAGGACACACAGAGAACAACCAATATCATAGCAGCAGCAACAGCAATCACAATGATGAGCTCCAGTGAGAGGGCGAGTGGTCCAGCCGTTGGAGCAGGTGTGGTCCCAACAGGCACAAACTGGGTGGATATATCCAGAGTTACCACTGTCTGAATCGAATTTCCTTGATCTTTAAGAGGCATATCTCTCACCTCAACAACAGCCTCAATCCTCTGGGTACTGCCCTGGGCCTGACGTTTGAATGCTCCAGTAGGTGGTGTAGGACTTGCACTCCGTTCAGCTGTCAAAATAATGTCACCGTTGGTATCGTTAATGCGAACATAGCCTATGGACACGCCATCAGTGATGTAGTAGTAGAGGCGTGCATTACCATTATCATCATCATCATACGCAGTGACAGCACCAACTACTGCTCCAGTCACAGTGGTGGCAGGAATAGTGAACATATACGGCTCACTAAGAAACCTGGGAGGAAACTCATTGACATCTTCAACTCTGACAGTGACATTCACTGAGGTAGTCTTTGATGGCCTACCACGATCCACTGCTGTCACACGCAAAGCGTAGCTAGCGGTCTCTTCTCTATCGATGTCTCCATTTGTTCGGATGTGTCCAGTGTTCTCAGTAATGTAAAAAGGCGCAGTTTGTTCACCAAACAAATGGTATGTCACTTGTCCATTCTCACCCTTGTCACTGTCCATAGCACTTACAGTCCCAACTAGGCTTTCACGGTCTACATTCTCTGTGACAGAGAAACTCGGGCTACCATTGGAAACCCCAATGAATTTTGGAGAATTATCATTTTCATCTGAGAGGTTTATACGAACACTGGCACTGCCAGTTTTTGGTAAGGAGGCTGAATCTACTGCAATGACGGTGAATACATATACCTCCTTATTTTCCCTGTCCAGAAGACTCTCCACCATAATCTGCCCATTTGCTGATACAGTATCAATGGAAAAGAAGGCATGATCACCAGTGCTTGAGCTTAAGCCATATGTGACATGACCAGCAGACCCGTAGTCTGCATCAATGGCCGTGACATTGTAAAGTGGAGAATGCAAGGCAGTGTTCTCCACAACAGTAAAGGTATATGATGGGGACTTAAATACTGGTGTGTACTCGTTCGGTCTTTCAACATTGATTGTTACTTGAGCTGTCGAGTGCAGGACATACTCAGGTCTGTACGGCTCTGGAGAACCATTCCATGCCTCCACTGTGAATGTATGCACTCCTGGTATTAAGTTTCCTATCACCTCCAGGACTCCAGTCTGCCTTATTGCAAACATCCTGCTTGCCAGTGACCCTGAAGGACTTAGACGATACGTGATTAGTGCATTACGGCCTCCATCTGCATCAGTGGCCTCTACAGGCAGAACAGGATCATTCCTGATGGTATTGACAGAAATGCTCTTTTCGTATTGCTCATTGTGAAACTGTGGTGGGTGGTTGTTGATATCCCGAACAGTTACAGCAATTAACATTGAACTGGACAGAGTGGGATCTCCCCTATCTCTTGCATATACAGAGAAGTAAAAGGGGGTGTTGGAAGATTGTGGGTCATAACTCCTCATCTGTGCAGCAAGAGTGATTAACCCAGTGTCTGCATCAATGGCAAACCCTTCACTGTTTTCAGAATTGGTCAGATAGTACATGACCTGACTGTTGGCACCCCAGTCTTTGTCTGTAGCAGTAACCCTTACAACTCTAGTACCAATGTCTGCCAACTCATTCACCACCACTGGTTGTGTGCTCAAAAACTGAGGTGGATTATCATTGACATCTAGAACTGATACTGTCACCTTGGCTGTGTCTGAGTATGTGCCATCCGTGACAGACACCTTCAGGACATACAGGTCAATCATTTCCCTGTCCATTCGATGGTTAAGGCGGATTTCACCTGTTTCCTCATTAATAGTGAATGCATTCTCTTCCACAGACATGGGTTCCATGTTGAAAGTGGCTGTCACAGAAGTGATGGAGTAAGCTAGATCTGCAGATGGATCCCTGTCATCTGCATGGGCAAGATACACAATGACATTGAGTAGAGAATCCTCCGGAAGACTGATGTTTTCATCACCATAGAATGTCGGCATGTGGTCATTCACATCCACTACTGAAATTTCAATGAGCTGTGAAGAAGATCGGGTCGGCCTTCCAAGATCAGTCGCTGTAACAACCAAGTAAAACATTGAGCCTCTTTCTGCATCAAGTCCCGAGTTAACATACACATCTCCACTATCAGGATCAACTTTCAGAGCTGGAGCATAGCTCTGACTAGTGATGGAATACCTAAAGTCACCAGCATCACCGGAATCAAGGTCATGGGCTACAACACGAAAGAGGACATCATCCCTGGGTCTGTCTTCGCGGATAGGATCAATTGATATAGGGTCAAACAGGGGAGGATTGTCGTTGACATCAACAACTGTAAGAGTGACATTGATGTAGTCTGACAGCCACACATTGTCTGCCCTTTGCAGAGCAAAGACAGTAAACGTGTAGTTCATTGCTGTTTCATAGTCTAACTCACCCTGCAGCAACAGTTCTCCTGTGTCTGGCACAAGCTCAAACAGACCATCAGGAAAGCTTGCATGAGCAATGAAGTAAGTACGTGGAGGGTCACTAATGATGCGACTAGTTGCAGTGAAGGTGTGGACCACTTGTCCAACAGCAGCACTTTCCAGCACAGACACAGTGTACGATGGAAATGCACCAAAGTCAGGAGTGGTATCAGAAGCATCAATTACAGTGAAACTGACAGATGCAGATGATGATAGTGATGGACTGCCAAAATCTTGCACAACAAATGTCGCCATAAATTCATCTCCAACCTCCAGTGCCCTGGTAGTAGTCACTGCACCAGTACTGGCCTCAACCATCAAGGGTGCACTTGTGGACAAATCCACAGTGAAACTGAGCTGCCCATTGTTACTATCATCAGGGTCAACAGCCTGAAGGGTGGTCAGCAATACACCTGACAATGTACTTGGGCTTAGTTGGACAGAAGATGGGAGGTTAACAATTTGGGGGGTATTATCATTGACATCTGTGACAGTAATGGCAACATAGGCAGATGTTTGTCTTCCTGAGCCATCCTCAGCCACCACCACTAGATTGTATGCAGCAATGGACTCATGGTCTGGTGTCTCTGCAAATGACAGTACTCCTGCATTGGTGATCAAAAAGTGATTGGGATCTGCAAACTGAACAGAGTATGACAAACTAGATGATTCTTGATCTGTGGCAACTACACTTCCTATCACATTAGATGATGAGTTTTCCATCACTGTAAAGGAGTAGG
Organism: Ianthella basta; assembly: GCA_964019415.1. Lineage (NCBI taxonomy): Eukaryota > Metazoa > Porifera > Demospongiae > Verongiida > Ianthellidae > Ianthella > Ianthella basta. The sequence goes on from OZ025875.1 coordinate 4,508,721, forward strand.
CTACCTGCTGGAAGGCTGGTGGATGATCATCACTACTGATGGCATACACCACCACTCGCACAGTGGCTGACCTTGGATTCACACCACCACCATCAGTAGCAGTCACTGTGAGTTCATACTTTTCGCCTGCTGCACCAAGGGTCTGCTGCAGTCTTATAGTGCCGCTTTGACTGCCTATTGAGAATGCACTGTCTCCATTCAAGGAATAAGAGAGCTGACTATTGGAACCCTCATCACCATCCTCTGCAGTCACAGTGTCAACCTCACTTTCAGAGGCAGCAATGTGGCTCACAGAAAAGTAGTACACAGGTGCAGGAAAAATAGGGGAATGGTCATTGCCGTCTGCAACACACAGAGTGACGTCAACAGAAGCTGATAACGGGACTGGGTCACTGTCAGTTGCAATGGCAATAATACTGGAGCACCTATCAGCAGGGTCCAGACCTTCAAAATCAAAGACAGCCAAGGTCCTGATAATCCCTGTGTCTTTCTCAATCGAGAAAAGGTCTGACTGTGAAGAGAACTTATAGGTGGTTCTGTTGAAGGTTATGTCTTCGTCTGTAGCTGTCACTTGTCCAATGTAAGTGTTGATTGGCATATTCTCTTCAAACTCAAATGTGTATGATGAGCTGAGAAAGGTTGGTCTGTTGTCATTGACATCTTCAATGGTTATCTGAATGACATGTTCAGCTTCATTGGGAGGGAACCCCGTGTCCACAGCTCGTACTGTCAAACTGATTCTCGAACGGTCTTCGGCATTCAGTTCAGAAACCAGCCGCAGGTAGTATTTCTGCAGATCTATCTCAAAGTGACCGGATCCTTCCCCACTCACTGACAGGGTCACGGCACTGTACGTTGCATTGTCTGGATCAATTGCTGATACTGTAGTAAGGATGTAACCCACTCTAGTATTCTCAGGTATAGAGATTGACGTTGGAAGAGGGGGCCGGAACTCAGGGTCATTGTCATTCACATTAGTTACGAAAATGTCCACCTGGAGCAGGGAATACAGGCCATCTTCATCTGTAGCCGTTATTTCAAGAGTGTACTTGTTAACCCTCAAGAAATCCAGTTTTGTATTGACTGAAATAGTTCCAGACATGGCATCAATACGGAATGCATCTTCAGCAGGTGATTGGGCAATAATGGAATATTGGATGCTTCCATTGTCAACATCAGTAGCTGTTACAGTGAGCACAGTAGTGCCATTTGTGGCATTTTCACTTACAAGAGCACTGACATGATCTACCTCAAAACAGGGACTGTTGTCATTTATGTTCTCAACAGTCACGTGTAGGAAAGCAATGGTGGACAAAGGGGGTTCACCCAAATCTTCTGCTATAATCTCAACAGAGTAGCTAGGCACTGCCTCATAGTCAAGTGCATTTAGCACAGAGACATCTCCAGTGGTACTGTTCACTTTAAAGGTATCATGATGGTTGCCCATTCCAATTGAGTACCGGACCATTCCTCCACTTCCCCCATCAGCATCAGTGGCCTGCAAGACTGCAACCACAGTTTCAAGTGAAGCATCCTCATTTACAGTTATATTCACAGGGAAATTCAAAAACTGGGGAGTTTCATCATTCACGTCAACTACATTGATGGTGAAGGCTTTGGTAACAGACATGCCACCACCATCCTCTCCCTGTATATGTAGCACATACCTAGTTTTGGTCTCGTAATCCAGCTGCCCAGATACTATCAGATAGCGGCCATGGAACATAAAAGGTCCATCAACATATGGTGGCAATATTGCCAGGGTTACCTCTGCATTCACACCTTCATCAGCATCTGACAACATGACTTCAGCTATTTGTGTTCCAGGTGCAGAGTCTTCATACACTGGGAAGGTGAACTCTTGTATTTGGTCAAACTCTGGGGCATTGTCGTTTACATCTGCTATCTGAACAAACACCTGCACAATGCTCTGCTGTGGGCTGGTTCCATTGTCTCGGGCAACCACTTCTAAAGTATACTGAGGTTGAGACTCCCTATCCAGTGGTATAAGGGTTTGTATCACACCAGAGGAGGGTGAGATGGTGAACACGGAGGATGGTGAAAGGAAGGAATAAATCACGGTGCCATTTTCCCCAGAGTCACTGTCTGATGCTGCTACTTTATTGACTACTGTTTCATTGGGTTGGTTCTCCAGCACAGCAAACGTGTAACTGAATCTCTCAAATACAGGCGGGTTGTCATTTATATCCAGAACCTCAACCTCAATGTCTAGGTATGTGGAGAGGGCACCTGAGTCAGTCAGTACAATACGAAGAGTATGAAGTGCTTCCACTTCTCTGTCTAGACTTACAGTTGTGTAGAGTCTGCCAGTGTTCTGTGACTGCTCAATGTGAAACTTGCTAACACTGCCACCACTGGGAGTTGTTAGAGCAATCTGCACCAGGACATCACTTTCATCTGGGTCACTGACAGTGAACATGTGAAGCAACTGGTTCCCAGGTAGCTCCTCTACCACAGTAAGATAATGTGGAAACCCTACTGGGAACACTGGAGCCATATCATTGACGTCAGTAACATGGATGGTGATGTTTAGTAAACTGCTTCTATCCAATGCATCAGATGCCATTATCACAACCTCTACAGGTGATGCACTTGTTTCATAATCAAGAGGTGCTGTCAAGATGAGCTCCCCTGACTCTCTGCCAATGTCAAAATCACCACCTGATTCAGATATGATGCTGTACACATGCAGTGCATGTTCTGGAAGATCTGGGTCTGAGGCACTGACTGTGTAGAATGTTCTCCCGACTGGGTAATTTTCTGCTAGCTGTAGAATGATTGCAGGCACAGGAAAGGATGGTCCATTATCATCCTGGTCCAGAATTGTAACCACAACTGAAGCACTGCCAGTCAGAGAAGGGGAACCGTGATCACGTGCAAACACAGTGAAATTCAATGTTGGTGTGGCCTCACGATCGATTGTGCTGACAGTTTGGAGTGTTCCTTCGCCATCAACTCTGAACACATTGTCAATGCCTTCAATGGAGTAAGACAAATGGTTAGTGAAGTACCTATCATTGCCAAAGGCGCTGACTTGACCAAAGGAAACAGACAGACTGTTTTCTTCTATACTGAAGGCATAGCTGGATCTGGTGAATTGTGGAGGGCTGTCATTGATATTCAAGACAGTGACTGTTACATTGGCAGGAGTGTCAGAGATAAACATTCCATCACTAACATAGACTGTCAGTGTGTATGAGGACACCCGCTCTCTGTCCAGAGGCCCAATGACTATGATGCTTCCATCTTCCTGAATAGAGAAATGACCATCCTCATTGCCAGCTTGAATATCATAATGCAGCTGCGTCACAGCAGGCGAGTCATCATCTATAACTATAAGGCGCTGGATGGAGGTACCTATTTCAGCATTCTCATTATAGCTTACAGGGTAATTAAGTATCTGGAAATAGGGTTTGTTATCATTCACATCTAGCACCTCCACTGTAAAGTTCAGTGAAGAGGTATGTACACCGTCATACACTTGCACGATGAAGTTGTATGGCGGCAGATGACTCTCAGCATCCATGGCCATGGCAGTGATAATGACACCTGACTCTTCATCAATGCTAAATGGTTCATCATGGCTCTGGAACCGGAGAGAGTACTCCAGTCTGGTGTTGGCAGTTGAATCAATGTCAGATGCAGTTACAGTTGCAACAACTGTATGGTCTGGGACATTCTCCATCACAGCGGCTTTACCTGTTGAGTCTCCTTGGAACACTGGGGCATTGTCATTAATATCTTGTACAGTTATTTCCACAGTAGCAGAGGATGAGTGCCTGGAGGGAGAGCCTGCACTCTCTACCACCACAAGCAGTGATATGGTATCATTTGACAGGCTTTCTCTGTCCAGCTTGCCTTGAGTACGAATTTCACCGGAGTCTTGGTTGACCTGGAAGAGATCCTGAAAATAGTACTCACCATGTGACGTAGGTAAAAGAAAGTGGTTGTTCCTGTTGTTGGGGCCATCCATGTCTGAGACAGTCACTTTGACCACGAAGGTGTCAGTAATCTCCTCTGTGACATTAACAGAGTATACTGTGGAAGAAAACACTGGTGGGTTGTCATCAACATCCTCGACTTCAATATCAAGTGTCACATTCGATGTTTGCATGTTTTCACCAAAATCCTCAGCTACCACCACAATATGATAAAACACCCTATCACTGCCAGGTACCTTGTTGGCATCATAGTCAACTCCTGAATTGAGGAAGAGATCCAGCTCCATGGCACCTGACCCTGTGATGTTCCAGACTCCATCTGCCAAAGTGAACTGTGTGGATGGCTGACCTTCTTGGGTTAGAATTTTCAAGTTGTACATTCCACTCCTCCCATCATCAGGATCGTTGATGCATAGAGTACCCAGTCGAATAGGGAACAGGTCAAAGTCCTCAGGGACCTGCCTGTACACCGGATCATATGTGACACTGGGCGAGTTGTCATTGTCATCTTTGATGTCAATGTAGACAAACGTTTCACCAAATGAAGTGGGGGAATCATGTGCTCTCACTGACACTATAAACCGTACTGCCTGGTCATCATAAGCTTCTCTGTCAGCCATCCTGCGAGTGGTGAGCAAACCAGATGTAGTATTGATTTTAAACCATTCATTTGATGAGATCTCTATCAGCTGATCTCTGCCTCCTCCTGCCAAGGCAAAATACCTTGTTGAGTGAATCTCATATGTCAGAGGTGCATTGATTCCTACATCTGGATCTATTGCTGTGAGGTTAATGACTTCAGTGCCAATTGGGGAATTTTCTGAGATGCAAACATCATATCGAGAGCTTGAGAAAACAGGCCTATTGTCATTGGTGTCTGTGAATGTGAGGTTAACGAAGAGGGAGGAATTGCGAGGTGGATCACCACCATCAAATACAGTGATAGTAGACTGGTAACTTCTGTATGCCTCCCAGTCCACTGGTCTCGTACTGATCATCTCAAAGTCAATTTGGTTACTTCCTGGTTTTCGGACAAGACTAAAGAGACCTGGTACACTTTCGTGCGTCAGCGTGAAAGAGGCATTGGCTGTACCATTTCTACCCTCATCAAGATCTACAACATATGGTATGCTGACTTTTAGAAGACCGCCGTCATAGTTCCCTGTTTCAGGGTAAGCATTGCTAACCTCTTTCAGTCCATCATCAAATGTAGGTGAGTTGTCATTCAGGTCCAACACATCAATGCCAATAGTGTATGAAGGAAAGTTTTGACCAGAAAAGATGTAGGTGCACTCAAAACTAACAGCTGCACTAGGGTCGTCGATACCTCTGACCATTTCTTCTCGATCAAATGGTGGTCTAGCAGTAATAGTGCTCCCGTGAACTGGGTAATCAAGAAACCTTTGAGGATCAACTCTTAGTGGGTAACCTTGACAATCAAAAAGTACTACATCTCCAAGGCCTTCAGGACGGTTGTAATTTAGTGTTCCACCTTCCACCACTTGAATTGTCTCATTTCTTACACTTTGTGAGCCACAGTACCTCAAACATATCAGAAAGAGGATGCTGGCAGACAGAAAGCCTACAGATGCCATTGCACTGGCAGAGGGGCAATCGTGTACCCACCTACAAAAACAAAGAAATAACATTTCAGTCAAATACAAGTGCTGTCACAACTGTAGCTACAGATAGTATAGTACAGGCATGAGGCACTGGTGCACAGCTGCCACACACACACACACACACCACACACGCATGCACTCACTGGACAGCCCCACACACACATCTGACAGCCACACACATACAATATATATTTATACACACTTATAGGGCAGGCAGTCACACAGACTGGATACCATACACAGTCTCACGCTACTTCCATTATTAGGCAGACCCCACTTGGACAAGGCAACAACAAGCAAGCCACCTCCCACATTGTCGACCCATACAGAGTTCCCATCCACCCTCATGCAACATTCATGAGGACAGGCCTGAGGTCCTACCACTCCTACGGGATGTGGCTTATGAATATGCAGCCTATACATACACATCAAGCAGAGTGGGCAGGTATTGTTACAACAACAGTTGCTGTTGGCACACACTCACAGTAGTTGGTGTAGCTACTTTATGCAATGGCAGTATAACGCGGGTATGTATGTATTACTGTACTATATATTCGTTTAGTGAAAAAATTGCAGAAGCAAATTTCATGATTTTAGTCGACAACTGGCATTTTGCAGTATATTAATTTGCGATTTGTGTGCTCAGCTTTTCTTAGGTGGTTTGTATGTCTGTAAGCCCAGGAGCTTCAATTAAAACTGAAGGCTGCGTAAGAGGCTAATGCACTATAATAGGTAGCAGTTCCATGGACTTTTCTTTTGTAATTCTCTTCGTACTCTGACTTCCACATCCTGATGGTACTTTCTTCAATTAAAACTGAAGGCTGCGTAAGAGGCTACCAGCACTATAATATGTAGCAGTTCCATGGACTTTTCTTTTGTAATTCTCTTCGTACTCCGAATTCCACATCCTGATGGTAGCTTCTTTCAGGTTGACACTCCACTGCTTGGAGTACATCACTGCCACCCTGTTATATGTTGACTTCATTGTGTTGGCAACCTGGGCCTTCTGTTTAGCTGTGAAAGGCCTGGAGCCGCTGTCCTTCACACTAGAATTGGAAGCAAGGAGAGAGGGTACCCTTCTGTTGGTACTTTCAGTCACCTCTACTTTAACTGTGCTTGATGAGGAGTCTCAAGGGTCAATGAGAGTCTTGACCTAATCAAAAAGTACTTCATTAGCACTACGACCATGTGCGGCCTTCCACTGTGCTCACTCCACGTCGCGTTGCTGAGTGGACAACGCAGGCCATCCATCACCATTTGGGTGATTGCAGCTGGGTGACTGCCTGGGTATAGTGCTGATCCTGTTTGCACTAACAGTGTTCATGACCCACATCTACACCATGTTAAAAGTATTGCTTGGTCATGTCTTACCTTAGCCAATAAGGCAGTGTCCAAGCCAAGCAAGCTTTCTGCGCAATAGCTTACTTCGCGATAGAGAGAGGGCTTTCAGCAGCCAAGAACGCTAACAGCTAAAGTATCCAAATAGCAAAACAAAAATACTCTCGTACCAATAGCCATCGCACCAGATAATAACAGTAAGCTTCAAACAGAATGGAACAAAACAAAATACTAACATTATACTGTATTGTCACATACTGTAAGAACTGGAACAATGGGCATGTGATCAATTCATTTTTGTGGATGAACTATCGAGAATTTAGCCAAATTGCAAATAGACTGGGACCTGTCTAAGACAGCCACCTGTGGGCCAGTTCCCTACAGAGGTTGACTGCAATGTTTTGGTGCTATATGGGGCTAGGGAGGCTGGCTGTTTTAGAGAGGTGGCTGCCTAACTCAGTGACCATCTTAGACAGGTTCCACTGCATGTGAATTGAACCTCGCCAATTTGCTAAACATATGAAATGAACCTTTTTGCCATAATGGTAGCACCTAAGCGTCAGTCTTTACAAATCAATGATCTACCCATTTACTGAGGCTGCAATATGACAAAATTCCATGATCGTGCTAAACCAGTCAGTACGTTGACAAAAGCGCGATTGTAGTGTACTCCATGTTTCTTGCACCACACACAGCGACACACTCCCCCATCATACCATTAGTGCTAATCACTGAACTAACACCTCACCCCCACTGCAACCCCCCCATCCCACCCTACCTCAACCCCCAGGTCTACTGAAGGATTGGCAGCTTCCCTTGCTCCCAAAGAATACCTCAACCCAAAAGATGGCACATTAGAAACACACTACCATAAGGGCTTGCACCACCCATGCAGTTGATACTGTACAGCAACTGAGTCAGCTCTAGGAGGAATAGCACACCATGTGGTATAATAGGGAGAATCACCATTCATCACTGATACAGGTAGATTGTAGCCTACTAGTGAGCAGCATGCTGTACATTAGCTGCTTCAACTTAGAACTTTAAGCTCACAAGCAGCTCACAGCGAACTCCACCAATGGAGAAAGCTGTGTGTGATTGATCCATAGCACATGGCCTACATTTCTACTTGATTGGAATACTTATTGTACATGCACTCACGCACGCACGCACGCACACACACACACACACACATGTACCAGATACCCAAAGTGCACAAATAGGAACACACTAGAGCAGGACACAGGGGCCACAATGGAGTACATGCAGCAGGGGTCACACTAGAGTATTACATACACAGGGCTTCACACTGGAGTACACACACAGGGTTCACACTGGAGTACACACACACTGGGTTCACACTGGAGTACATGCACACAGGGTTCACACTGGAGTACACACACACTGGGTTCACACTGGAGTACACACACACAGGGTTCACACTGGAGTACATACACACTGGGTTCACACTGGAGTACACGCACACTGGGTTCACACTAGAGTATACACACACATACACAAACACAGGTTTCACAATGGAGTACACACACACACAGGGAATTACACTGGAGTACACAATACATACCACATGTATGTACGTATATGCACACTTACCACGCCTCCCTATTCAAGTAAAACTATCTGGTGCTCTAAGCTTTTGGATACAAAGCTGTGGAGGAGGAGAATGAAAATGGTAATGCTGTTGCCACACCTCACAGCTGGTGTAGTGGGCATCTCACAGTTAAATAGCATGAAGGCTTGTAATTTGTAGGGGTGGGGGTGGGGGTGGGGGTGGGGGTGGGGGGTGCTATTGATAGGATGTGGTTGAGAACGCACAATATGTAGTTGAGTGTGGACATGTCACGTGTAACATACATCGGGGTTAATATATCACTGTTTCAAACTGGGGTAATGTGTGTGAGTCTACAACTACTTATCGAGGAGCACACTCACTCCCACACAATGTTAGAGAGTGCACCAAATAGGCTATACACTGGTGGTGCCATGCTGTGCTAAACGTCCGATGGAAAGGAGGAAGAGTCAAGACTGTACCCTAGGCACAGAGTTACCATAGTCATGAAATTTCCCAGTGTACCTAATGCATGAGTGTGTGTGGGAATACACTGTTTAGAGTAGAATAGGCACTGATTAACTATACATGGACCCACTCCTTACATGGGAACAGGTATACTGGTTTGTACGATAGCTCACACACACAGGGGCCAGACTCTGCGGAAGTGCACAGGAGGCTGGCTCCCCTTGCACTAGGGAGGGTATGGGTACATGTGCATGACCACCCAGTGCATAACCCATTGAGTCTAACGGTGTCAGATTGGTAACCACACAATAGACACGGTAACAATATACTGTAGAGTATCTGGGACGCCCCATTCGCTTGAAACCACTACAGCAATTGCGACAACTGGATAGGACCTATCATAGGTCAGGGAATACACGCACGCTGACGAGCCAGTAGAGAACATGTTAGCCGGGGCGCTCTTCCCATGTTGAAGGAATCCGCTACCCACCGTCACTTGTTGATCTCCTCAAGCGCACGGCTGAAGAGAACTGAAAACGCAGGCAGGAGAGAGGCAGCGGCTACGCTGTGCTGGTCACAAGCAGTGTTAGACCTCGCTCTCCCGGGTTACGGGGTACAGCGGGTCGGACAACTGGGCCTGTACCTATTCTAAGTACGTCAAGTTACAGAGAACATGCACAGTAATACGGCAGGGCTCTTACCGCTGTCGGCTGCTTGACGCGCCGCCTTACTCCACTGCCTGCCGCTTAACTGACAGAAATTTATCCTCAATGGCTCCAATAGCGTGCGATATAACTGGTGTGGGGTGCGCTGGCCTGGAGCCGCTCTTATGTGAAGCTACGCGTGGGAGTGCTTCGGGGTCGCTAGCGTGTGGCGTTGGGCGGGGCTCTTCAAATCTTGTATACACACACGATACAGCCACTCCCTAAATTATTCATTGCTATGAAATCAGCGACCTTACATCAACTGACACACATACATAAGGCGCCCGGGTTAACCTTGCATTGTAAACAAACGGTTGCCTGCATCATAGCTTAGGGTCGTGTATCTATGCCTGCATGCAGAGAGTTTGACCTTTGGTGTAGATTCTCCCTGAGTGCACCAACTTCAGCGACATAATAATATTATATCTACACACCCACCACGCACTGCTATCAGATGGGGAAGAGCACTGCATCCAGTGAAACTTGTCTGAGACACGATGATACGAGATTCTTGAGCAAGACACAACTGATAATGATAAATCAATCAACTGCAGGACGTTTCGACCCGAAGGTCTTTGTCAACTGCGTACAGGATGCACCCCATGATCCTGTACGCAGTTGACAAAGACCTTCGGGTCGAAGCGTCCTGCAGTTGATTGATTTATAATTATCAGTTGTGTCTTGCTCAAGAATCTCGTATCATCGTATTATCAACGCAACTATGAGCCTCTACAATATCATTGTCTGAGACAGCCACTTTTGGGCCATGCAGTTTAACTGTCCTTTATAGAGAGGCAGCTACTGGATTGCAATGCTTTGGTGCTAGTTATTTGGGGGGAGGGGGTGGCTAGGGAGGCTGGCTATTTTAGAGTTAGGTGGCTGACCATGCATCTTAGACAGTTTCCACTGTATAATGTTAATGGAAGGATTGCACACTCTTGCTACACAACATGCATACTGTGACTACATGTCACCATAATGACATCAATACTATGTTATTATGTTTGTTCCACCATGTTTCAGTCACCATGTGTAATATTATAATATAGCAAGGTTAATGAAGTGAGGGCTTCTCAGCTGGCTCAGGCATCAGAAAGGGTTGGTTCTCTAATACCAGCTTCACAACAGGGTTGAAAACCTTGCAAGGTTAATTCTATCCATATGCATGTAGGTTGCACATTTTGGTGTTAGGTGTGCACATGCATGCATGCCTCCATGGCCAAGGGAGGGCTGGATCTGGGAACATGCAACTAACACACATACACAAAGCCATGCAAATACATAAGTCACACCAAGCAATTACCAGCTGTATAGATGCCATGTACAATTTATGTAGTCAATTGCAAAGTATAGAAAGAAAACACATGCACATGACTGAGAGCTATGAGACATGAGACATGAGACACGTGTGTATGTGCATACATGTAGCAGGCATGAGATGTCACAATTACACACAACGCAAACAGATAATAGAAAAGAACAAAGCATCCAGTCAAGAGAACAGTCCAGTGCTTCGGGAATAACTGTTGGTAGTGGTACAAAGTTAATGGGTATTGTCAACTGTCATCGTTGATTGACTACTTGAACATTGTTGTGCTCATCAAGGATGAAACACATGACATTCTTGGGCTTGTCTGCTGAAGGAGAGCTGGGAGCAGGTCAAGGTCCAGTAGGTGTGTGTGAAGGACAGACAATTTATAGCATGATGGTGGCTTTGAATAGACCGTCCTTTGTGGTCAAGTATCACTGTGTTCATCAACAACACACACACACACACACACACACACACACACACACACACACACACGCATTTGTGCCTATTAGAGTGTTATTGGGGAGAGGATACAGTCCAGAATGGTATGAGTTACTGGCTGCACTCCTTCTTGATGAAGACAAGGCCACATCTCGGCGGAATTCCTTCAGCCAGTCCTTCTCCTTCTTCAGCCTCTCCTCAGTGGAGAGTGCATTATGCCGAGGAGGAGTGGCATACTTGGGCCTGGATGGAGCATACAGAACTAAACAATCACAAGGCACTGGGACACAAGCCTTCTTTGGTCTTATGAACTACAGGTTGTTATTCAGTTGGACACTGGGTACCACAATGGCCATCACATGCAACACATAACTAATGGGAATACAACCTACTGCACTGATACACGGCTACTGTACATGGCCCCACTCCTTGCCCAGAGTGACACCCATCTACAAACATTCATGTGCTCGGGCCTCCATTGGAGCTCATGCAATGGGCTAGCATGTTTACTACTATCAGTTCTTCCAAAAAGGATCACTGTCTATTGTCAGAACACCAACCATGGAGATGAATAACACTGCAGGATGTGACACATCAGGCAGCATGGAGTACATATACAGACTGATCACAAGCTTTGGCTGGCTAGTTATCCTTTTAAGCATAACTTTAGGGGCAGATACTGCATAAGGTATGCCAGCTATGGAGGGCATCTGTGTGGGCACCTCTGTTGAAGCCACAGACCTAGTGAACTGTGACATGGTGGGGTACGCAGGTGTGTGTATGTGTGTGTGTGTGTGTGTGTGTGTGTGTGTGTGTGTGTGTGTGTGTGTGTGTGTGTGTGTGTGTGTGTGTGTGTGTGTGTGTGTGTGTGTGTGTGTGTGTGTGTGTGTGAGTGTGATTGCATATAAGAACTCCTTGCAATGTGCCATGAACACTAAGTACACAAATATCAGAGTGCCCTCCCAAAGCTTAAGGTGACTGGGAGAGCCCAAACACTTAGGGATAACAGAGAAATTAAGTCTCCAGGAGGTTTCCCGATCATCTCTGTTCTTGCATCATCAGGTGAAATGGGCACAGACATTGGCAGATTACTGGCAATGAATGGCACAAGTTTAACTTGGTAGGACAAGAAGATGAGAGTGAAGACCAAGTGTACTGTTCACTTGGCATGAGCTGTGTCTGCTTCTTGCAATGCAATTTGCTGGGTAAAGGTTGGGCTGGCCCATTCAGGAGACATCTGATGAGGCTATTCGACATGACATGTACGTAGATACATACCATATCAGGTATGTACTTCCAACAGAGGACAGAGGAGTCAGCACATAGCACCACAGGATAGGAGACAGCATGACGAGAGACCTAACAATCACGAACAAGATAGCCTAGAGCCCACTAGGTTGGCCGGGAAACCTGGCCTTAGTGCTGGGTTACTGATCCCAAAAACGACCCAGTTTAACAAACTTCCCAGCCTCACCCACGGGGCCTAGGGAATGCTGCCGACACATGATCTGCAAAGATCTGAATGTCATGGGTAGCAGAAGGCAAGAGATACTCAGAGAGGCAACCACACTGACAATACCAGATCATGTATCCCATTTAACCAAGATAGAGCCGCCATTAAAAGCCAACAATAAGCCACAGTGGCACCAAGCCAGCAGGAAGCAGCGCATGCAAATGTTTGAGAGAGAAAGTGATCTGTAACAAGAGAGATAAGAGCAGCTCAGCAGGTACGTAGGCTGATAAGAGACAACAGTAACGTCATATGAGCGGTCTCACCCTAGCCTTGTGGGCTGTGACCACAATGACAGCAACATACAGTAATAGGAAAGGGAGGGTGCATGAGAAGGTATGCAGGTACATGTGTCCATGTGTACGTACATCACAGGTACATGTACCTGAAATGTGGAACTTAGTTATCCTGGGCTATAATAAAAATGGTGTCCACCCCCTACGGTGGACGTTCGTAACAGATATCATTCCCATGGGTTTCCTGGAGAGAAGGCTGGAGGACATGCAGCATTTGACTACCATGTCTGGTTATGGTTTTCAAGTGTTTTGGTGCTATTCTCATTGTAATTATTCTCTTCCCGTAGGTTTAAGGATACTTCTATTCATAGTGTAGGCACACATTCGTATGCACATTTACGAATGTACGTGTATGCGCACAATCTCCTTAAAACCTGCAATTTGTTTCGCCAGGAAGACCTGGAGGAGTGATATCCACTACAGAGTAGTGTGTGAAAGCTAATAAAAACTAAACACGCAGGTTTCTCCTGTGAAACACACATGTGTGCACCATTAGTGCATGAATGGAGTGTGTGTGCGCGCGTGTGTGTGTGTGTGTGTGTGTGTGTGTGTGTGTGTGTGTGTGTGTGTGTGTGTGTGTGTGTGTGTGTGTGTGTGTGTGCATGTGTGTGTACTGGAAACTTACATGACTGGGCCCCTAATTGATTCAACAGGTGGCCCACTTCTCTGCAAGGGATGGGGTGCACTGGTGCCTGCAATAAGAATGGCACAAACACATCAACCAGCATCAGGGCATCACAGAGTAGAAGGTTTAGTACAGTTGAGGGGCTAGAATGTGGTACAGTGAGAGAATACTGCTGGTCTCAGTGTTAACATTTACACTAATTACATACATAAATGATGTTTCACAACTGCTGCGGCCAAGAGTCCAAGTGCCAGCAGTAGTGCTCCCTAGTGGCACAGCTGCTGGGAGCCACCAAGTCACAAGCTATCACCTGTCAGTGGTTCATCATACTCCAGCTAAATA